>DWJS01000031.1:0-16443 GCA_018248975.1 Codatractus imalena | reverse complement strand
AATTAAGAAATATAACATAAGATAATTAAACATAAAAAATAAATAATAATAATAATATTACATAATTATAAAAAAATGTAAAACTTTCTTTATAGTGCACTCTTTCTTAGTAAATCTCTACGCAAAAAGACGGAAAGTGGTTGTATAAACATTAATAAATTCGATTGTCAAATACCCGTGCGGAGCCGGGGCGGGCTTTAGTAATATTATAAAGCTGAAGATTTGAACGTGCACATTTCTGGTAGTAAAAGATTTTTTTAAATTTCTTGGATTTAATAGGTCATTTATTGAGAAAGGTTTTAGCTGTTATTTATACAAAAATATGCTATGTGGTATCATGCACGGTGCGGCATCGGTAATTTTTTTTGTTTTAAAAATGGCCTGATTGGGTTTCTTAGTTCTTTCTTAGTTTCAAGGAAATTTGCTCAGTCGTTTGAAGATCATCTCTATTTCACCAGGATTATTTAAAATTAAATTTAGTACAAAGTTGTAAGCCCCTTGATTTAACCCGCTGGCGCTACTAATAAAAACACAACCGAAATCCATAGTACCTAGCGCGTAAGAGCAGAGCTTTTTAGCAGAGCTTTCGAACGTCACTTGACTTACCTTTGTACGTGGACAAACGCAGTGCTTAAGCGTTCGATAGCTTTAGGTGCAGAAAGTGCTTATTGCACTTCCTGCTCTTTGATAAGGCAGGGGAAAAGGAGGGGAAATTTAGAAACCTAAAAATAGATTGATATTTTTACCGACATCAAATATGTATTCTAATTTGAAAAAATCTTATGCCAGTCTGCCAAGTTTACCTTATATCCCGCCCCTAAATATAAGGTTCGAATAACATTAGTATCTTTGTCTTTACACCCTTAATCTCTTGTATGTTAGTGTAAGGGGGTGTATGAGCATAACATTTTGACATATTGTCCCTCATCAGGTCGTAGTGCACCCTATTGTAAAAGGACGATCCTCTAACGATTGATAGCGGTATAAACATCATAAATCGAAGTGAACTCGTAACACCAATTGGGATACCAAAGCCGTACTGTATCCAATCGTAGTGTGGCATCGCATGAATCCCAACTCGCGAAGTTGACTTTAAATCCAACCATGGTGTCAACCTTGTAACGTTTAATAAAACCTCCCTCTGAAACAATATGTAGAAAAAAAACCTATTGTAAACCAGTTAGAGGCACGCCGATTGAATCACAAGTAGTTCTACCAAAATCAGTTCAGCGAGTTGGAAATGCGGATTCAAAATGTAGCTTTTTGGATGATTTTATGATCAAGGCAGTTAGGAAGGCCACGGCCCTTGGACACAAGAAATTGGAGCCCATTTGGAAAGAGAAAAATAACTGTATGGCAAAAATATTTCTCTATTAAGATTTTATATTTATAAAAATAGAATAAAATAATACGCAATAACGTGAATGTAAGAATTGTACAGTACACCAGGAGGGGCTATGGACTCTGAGCACGACCCCTGCTTTTATGGCAAGGACAGTACAATCCTACAGTACTACGGCATGGTACAATGTAGTCATTAGCCTAATAGGTGACCTATAACAGAGGCTCGCAAAAGTTAAATCATAAAACAAATTAGGGTAATAAATCATTCTGACCTCTTGCCTCCGTAAATAAGTAATCTTTATCTCTTTGTGAAGTCTTATTGTCTTCCTTACGAGTTTTGTTAATCGCGTTAAATTTCTCGTTTCCCTTTATCTTTGTATATAAATATACTTTTACAATAATGGCTATTAAAATAAAGTATTCTAATTATGAATTTAAAATAGAAAAGAACAGCGTAGTACATAAATAATAATAAATCAATTTACACCTTATTGATAACAATACGATGAGCAGAAGACTGGCCTCTTAGTCTAGGCATTAGTGATTAGATCCTAACTGCTAAGCTAATATGTATGTTTATTAGATGCCTGGTTACAACCCTAACTGCCTAACTAACATAATTTAGTAACTAAATAACTAACTAACGCGATTAATAAACTCGTAAGAAAGACAATAAAACTTCACAAAGAGATAAAGATTACTTATTTACGACTGTCAAAGGATGATTTATTACCCTAATTTATTTTATGATTTAACTTTCTGCGAGCCTCCATTATAAGTCACCTAATAGGCTAATGACTAATTTGGCCGTGTGTATTTGTATGTGTGTGTGCGTTGTCCCCAGATGCATTTATTATTATTAGTTATAGTTTAGTCACTATTGTGGTACATATATGTATGAACAAATACACAAGCTAAAAATCCTTCCTTTCGGTTTAACCGTAGTCGGATAAAATAGACTACGAAACAGACAGACAATTCTACTTATATGTACAGATAAAGATCCATATATATCGCGTTTAAACTAAAAGTTTAGTTGCAGAAGTTACCACGCCGTCTCGTCTGGCGATCGTATCCCGATAAATATAAATAGTTTATTTCTATATTATAGATGGACAGCGTGCGCAGTTTTAGGGTTGCGTACCCAAAGGGTGCCATCGGAACCTTATTACAAAGCTCCGCTGTCCATTTGAATTTATGTCACATCTTATGAACTGTAACAGATGAATTTTTCGCGGAGTATGTAGCACTATGGCCGCTACAACATAAATTATGAAAAAAAAAGAAAAAAAAAAGTCAAATAAAAATGATTTAAAAATAACACAAGTTACTTATAAGGAGCCGCCATGTATTGTGACATTACGGCAATGTGCGAGTACTCAAGAAGTGTGATATCCTAATATTTTATTACGATATCCGGCGGAATATGTATATTTTGTAGTTGTTGTATTTTGTGGTTACCACCACAAACATGTTTTTGTTCGGCGTTTTATAATCACTGTGGTAAGGAACCCTGCATGTGCAAGTCTGACTCGCACTTGGTCGATATATCAAAATAAGTAAAAGCATCCGAAGCTTCAGAGTTTTGGTCAGATAATTTATAGTCTTCTGGTTTTAAGCGAACGTAATTCAAAATTAAATGCTTTCTAAGTTCAAATCTTGGAGCTTATATTCTGAATACAATATTTACATTCCATCCACAAAAAGAATACATCTTTACACCACCAGACTGGGAATCACGCCCGGTTCTCTCTACATAAAGTTCTAGTTCAGTGTTAAAAAAGAACTAGAATTGTAATAAATTAATTAGTTTCCAAACGACAAAATTTTAATAAGTATTGTTTTTTTTGTATTTATTTATTTAATGTATACAAGTATATCCACAATAATTATTGTAGTAATATTGTAGTCATTTGAGTTTAGAAAATTACAAGCTGTACCGTCCTATTGAAATTTTTAACAATATGGTGAAGATTTAAAATGATTGAAACTACACGACTAATTAATATAATTGTTTTAAAATTAAACACGACACAATTATATGAAAACTCTTAAATTTTCATCATTTTAAAATGGATTATTAGCATAGAAATCTTTGATTTTAGGGTTGCATTTAATTTTCGTTTTTCCATTCACCTTTGTTTGAATAAAGAAATTGTAAAAACAATAAATGAAATACAGGGTAAAAATATAGTTAATGAAAATGTAAGAGGTCAAATAAAACTATAACAAACACATCGAACACGCGTCTACGCTTGGCATGAGGGAAATATTTTCTGAGTACTCAAGTTACAACACCGCGAGTGAGGGCTGATAAAATTCTTTTCGTTTGTATAAAAGCCAACTTCAGAAAAGTAAATGTCACTTATAGTTTGTTCCAACAACAGCAAGTACACCAACAAACATGTCCATCAAGGCCGTCCTTCTCGTGTGCGCTCAGGCACTCCTCATCCAGGTATTGTAATATGTGTATGATATATTGTTATATGTCGTATTACCAGGTCTTGTGAAGAATTTGATCAGTAACATTTATTCGTTATACATTTGCAGAGCATCTCCGCTCAGTGCATTGGTGCTTACGGCGGATATGGCTATGACGGGTTTGGCTACGACGGTTTCGCTTACGACGGCTTTGGATATGCTGCTCCTTTCGCTGCTGGTGCCTGCGCCGGTCCCTATGGATACGGTCCCGCTGGTCTCGCCGCTTCCAACGGTCCCGGCCTCGCTGTCTCCAGCGCCTCTCCTCTCATCCCCGCCGGAGTCTCCGTGATCTCCGAAAACGCGTATGAAGGCGCTCTGGCCGCAGGCGGCGCTGTGCCTTTCCTCGGAACAGTGGCTCTCGAGGGCGCTCTACCCACCGCTGGTGCTGGAGCCATCGCTTATGGCTGCGGCAACGGAGCCGTCGCTATCACCGCTGAAGATGCTGGAGCTTATGGATATGGTCTCGCTGGACCTTATGGCTACGCTGGTATCACCGAGCCTTACGGATACGGCTATGGTCTGGCCGGACCTCTCGGCTACGGACCTGGCTACGCTGGTTGCGGCTGCGGCGCTTTTTACTGAATACATTAAAAAAATAAATGACCATCAATTACACTGTCTTTAAGCAGGCAATAGCTGTCTTTTATTTCTTATAAGTTATGCCACATGGATTTATCTAAGCTTAAAAATCATTTTTCCTACTCAAAATTTACTCATTTTTCCTAAAATCATTTATCCATAATCTCTCTTCTATTGGTCTCACTTTCCCCACATTATGAATCCCAAAAAAACATTTTCGAGTATTTGACGATGCGTTCTCCAAATAATTCTAGCTAGATACCCGGTTCCACAGATACCATTTTTTGTAAATCATTGAACTAAACCGGAAATTATTTTATATGAACCTAATGATTATGGCAATTTACCACTAATGTTACTATTATTGAATACAAATTTAATTTAAAGCATACATTCATAGGTTATTAGTTAGGTTATAGGCTAGGTTCATTCGGTTAAATTTTAAGTATCTATCAATACTGTTTATGAAATGGCATGTGACGTAATAATTAGGTATGTGGCAGATAGACAGACAACCAAATGAATAGTTGAAAAGACGACAGTGGAACCTAAGTAATAAGGTCCCGTTGGCGTCCTTTGGATCCAAGCCCATAAATTATATAAACCGTATATACTATTGATTAAGGCACGAATTGCCTGATACTGTCGAGTGTTTTAACATTTTAACTGACTATAGCAAAGTAAGAATAACAAATTAGCTACAAGCAAACAGCTAGCGAGCAAAGAGCGAGCGCTAGTTAATGGGATTTTAAAGTTATTGCCATTTAAGGCTAATGCATATTTACTTCATGTAGAGCTAAGATATTAATTGATTTCGAGGGATGGGTATTTTTTGAAGTGAGCAAATAAAACGCTGTTATGTTATAAGTTGCAATCGTCGTATATTGTATGTAGTAAAACATATTTCAGAAGATTAGGTTCAAGAGTAGATTTAGAGAATCAAACCACAGCCGCAGCCAGCAGCACCCAAAGGCCCGGTAATACCGAGAGGACCGCCAATACCAACAGGTCCAGCGATACCAATGGGTCCAGCCACGCCGAGAGGTCCGGCCAGGCCAAGGGGTCCAGCTAAACCTAGAGGGCCAGCCACGCCAATAGTTCCGATATCTTCAGCAGTAATGCCGACGGCTCCGTTGCCACAGCCGTAAGCGACAGCACCAGCCCCAGCGGTGGGCAAAACGCCCTCGAGAGCCACGGTTCCTAGGAAAGGCAGAGCACCGCCTGCAGCTAGAACACCTTCGTATGCATTCTCAGACAGAACGGAGACTCCGGCGGGGATGAGGGGAGAGGCCGTGGTTACAGCGACACCAGGTCCACGAGAAGCAGCAAGAGCAGCAGGTCCCGCTCCCAAGGCTCCGGCGCAAGGTGCAGCCAGCAATGGAGCAGCAAGCAAAGGTGCAGCGCCGATACATTGACCAGAGATGCTCTGAAAACAATATAAAAAAAGTTTGTAGAAAAGGTCTTTAAGTACGAATATCAAAATTCATAATGAAGTACTCAACTTAAATTTATATATTTTTTTTTATCAATCCATACCTGGATCAGGAGGGCCTGAACGCAAACGAGAAGGGTCTTCAGAGACATGTTTGTTTGTTGAATGCTTGAAGTCAAAGTCGACAATAATATTAATGATCATTATGCAGATTTATATAGTGTATTCCTACTTCATATCAAGTGTACGTTATGCAATGAAAATGAATGGTTGGACCTACCAAACTTGTCAATCTACGAAAGCTTTATTTCCAATGAATATTAGGTGAATATTTAACAAGCAAATAAAATCATTAGTAATGGGCGTAACAATTTTCATCAGTTTCCATTTCGTAACAATTAAACGTCCTACTGCTGTATTTTGTTTTAGGCTGATGAAAAACTTCTTCAAATTTCAAATTAACTGTGTATAAAAGCCTGCGCTTCTGTCAGACAATTCATTCAAGGATCATCTCCGGTGAACGTAAACATAAAAACATGTCATCCTTCATTTTCGTGTTCCTCTGCGTTCAGGCCTGCCTGCTCCAGGTAAGATTTCTAAAACTTGTTAATGATAATACATATTACAGTGTACTTTGTAATTAGGAAATTATTCCTGAACATCAAAATCCTGTTAACTTATATGTATTCTTTATAGAATGTGTTCAGTCAGTGTATCGGGCCAGCAGTGGGCCCATGGGCCGCTCCTTTGGGCCCAGCGCTAGCTGCTGGACCACTCGCCACTGTGTGGGGTGGTCCCCTGGCTGGTGGCATCGCTGCCCCTCTCGCCGGTCCTCTGGCTACTGGCCCAGTGGGTGCGTACGGGGGCGCCGGAATCGGTGAGGTCGCTGTTGCTGGCGATTTACCCGTCGCCGGTACCACTCTCGTCGCTGGACAGGTGCCCATCCTCGGCGCTGTGGAGTTCGGAGGCCCCGTCTGTGCCGGTGGCACCGTCTCCATCGCCGGCTCCTGCGCTTGTGGATGTGCTGGTCCTTATATTATCTAAATTTGAAATTTGTCGATGGTTCATTAATAAACGTACGATGGGATTTTGAAAATATTTTTAACTTAAATAAATAAAATCATCAATTAAAAGACAATGTTGTGAATGATTTTATTCCCTACAATGTTTTAAGCTGTTTTAACATCGTATGTCGGAACAAAGTGTAATGCGATAATGTTAACGTAATGTTTAAAATAAATAATTGCAATTGAAATACTTTGAATCTAACAATGCTTCACATATATAGAAATATGAACATTGATTTGTTATGTCAAATCAATAAAATAGTGGTAGCCTTCTAGTTTCACATTCAAGTTCGGGATCCAAGTTATTTGAATATCAGAGCACGTCTCTGTTTTGTTGAAATGATGTACATATACACACGAGCAGTGATAGCCTAGTGGTTAACAATTTGACCTCTCAAAAGGGAGGTCTTAAGTTCGAATCCTAGGCAAGCCCCACAATTTTTTCAAAATTAAGTGTCATACAAATGAATTATCACTACTTAATTTATTTTTAATTGTTTCCAACTTCATTTCAGAATATTTGGATTTAATATTTTACTATTAACCACTTAATATTTAAATAAAAAACGTAAATACACAAACAAATAAATGCAATCTTTATTCTTGCGCTTTCAATTTTGTAAATCAGTAGATGTAGCCAGCTCCGAAAGGACCGGCTCCGTAAGGTCCAGCGCCATAAGGACCAGCGCAACCGCAAGCGCAGGATCCAGCAATGGAGACGGAGCCTCCAGCGCAGACGGGTCCACCGAACTCCACAGCGCCGAGAATGGGCACCTGTCCAGCGACGAAAGTGGTACCGGCGACGGGCAGCTCGCCAGCGACAGCGACCTCACCGATACCAGCACCGCCGTAGGCTCCAACAGGTCCAGTGGCAAGGGGAGCGAAGGGAGCAGCGAAAGGTGCAGCGAAGGGGGCAGCGAAGGGTTCGGCGTATGCAGCGGCGAAGGGAGCAGCGAAGGGCTCGGCATATGCTCCGTACGCGCCGTATCCGTAACCGAAGCCGTCGTAAGCTCCGTAGGGGCCGGGGCCGTAGCACTGTCCGAATACATTCTGGAAATAGATTTATAAGTATTATTTTGAGAAAATCATAAAGGAAAAACACTTAATATTTGAATAAATATTAAAAGAAACACTATTTTACCTGGAGCAGGCAAGCCTGGATGCAGAGCAGCACGAAAGCGAAGGTAGACATGTTTGTGTGTGTACGTATTCGACGGAGATGATTCCAGAATAATTTATTTATGCCGGTACAAGTTATTTATACTAATTAGCGACATTATTTTCCTACACAGAATGAAAACATTTCGTAACCAATGTCTGTCAATTCGTTTGTTTCAACAAACGTGCGTAAATGTTTATAATTTAATCACTTATGTCATAGTGAAATCCTATAATGTAGAAAAATAGTTAATATGTTTGTTCGTATTATATATTTGTTTTTTGAATGAATGTACAATTAAACTTATTACGTCATTATTTTATTTTATTTTATTTAGTTGCACCAACAAGGTATACACCAACAATAAATATAGGTACAAATTATCACAAGACACAAAACAAGAGTTACCTCAATTAAAGGCGCAAACTACAATGCACAGAGGACAACATGAAATAATTGAAATATTTATATTTAAATAATTACAAAAATATTACTAATAATTCAACTAATATTTCAACTGACAACAAAATTAAGCAACGTTAGGCGCGGTCGGTAGTTAGATGGGTGACATTAAGCTGTTGGTCCTAGTTATTGTCACAGGTTAGGCTCAACCCTAGTCGGAGGTCTTCTGGGCGGGTTGACAACATCCGACACGGGTTCGCCACTCTCTCCACCAATCCACATTGGAGAAGCGTGGTGGATAGTCCTCCAGGCCTTATCTAGTTGTGAGGCTCATGACAAGCAGTGTCACATAAAAAGGGTTGTAAGCTGGGAAAAGATCTCATAGAATTAGAAAAATGTTGTATACTTCTTTTGTATAAAAAATCATGAAGTCCTCATGATGGTAAGCCGCCACTTCACCTTATAAACAACCGTAGTCAACCACAAATAAAATAACCGCCACCCGCTTCTCGACACGGACGCGTTGCTACCCTGAAGGATAACTTGAAATGCGTAAAACTGTCTCTCCCTCAGCACACCCTTCAAAATAAACATAGCGCTTAACACTACTGTATGAAACAAAAACATTAGTAGTTGTGGTGCATCGGAAGTAAACTTCAAATGTTTCTACCACCTATAAATATACCTTTAAAAGGTTTTTAAAGATATATCATCTTCCGCGGAAACCGATTAAAAACCAAGAGACAGAATCAGCATTGCGAATAAATTATAATATTCAATCGGACTCATAAATATGTGAAAAAGACGTCCAGCTTGCTCAAACAAACGAGATTTGAATGAAATGGGAACTTAAGAGGCAATTAGTACATAGATGAAGGCTAGGGCAAGCGTGAATTGTATGAATAGGACAGGCGAGGCGAAGTTTCATCATCATCGACAAACCACTTCTTTTGTTTTTGGCACAGGTCATTCAGAGTAAGAAGAAATTAAAGCCATAGTCCACCAAGCTGGTAGAGTGCAGTAAGACAGACTTCACACACCTTTGAGAATCTTTTTGAAAAATCACACGCATTTAGCTTTCCTCATGCTATTTTCCTTCACCCTAAACAAGTGATAATTAATTACTATTAAGCACATAATTACGATAAGTAAGAGGTGCGTGCTTACAGGTGATTGCTGGAATTCCGGACCGCCATTGTAAGTGAATTTCAAACCAATAGAGTATCACTGCATAAGTTTTATCAACACCAACCCATTATTACCTAATTTCCGGGCATGAGTCCCCTTTCAGAACGAGAACATTTAGGACCATACTCCACAACGCTGAACAAGGGCAGATTGGTAGACTAACACACCCTTGAGAACCAGACCCAGAACAGACAAGTTTAAATTACGAACGGCTGCCTGAATGAGTACTGAACCCAAATCTTTGCTCAACAGATCAATATTTCGACAACTGTATTCCGCATAAAAGTAATTAATAAATAATATAAGTAAAGAATATGTACCTTTTATAGAATATGTATTATAAAGATACTAAATAATGAATTAGATATTGTACTTAATAAAACTTGAATACCAACTGTCATACAATAGCAAAGCCGATGTGTTGACTAAAGTTTTACACAAGAAACCCATAAGTAACGAAGGTAATCATAAAGAATTTTTGAAATTTCGTTTCTAAGTAGGCTAACAGGGAAAAAGCTTCTCTTTTTAATAAAACACTAGTGACTGATGGAGAGAAATGAGTCATAAAGTAGAAGACGCAGACACTAGAAGAAATAAACACAAAGGAGCGTCATAGAGCGAAAATAAGCCCAATCTTTGGATTTCAAAAATTCATCCCTTAAGAGGACTGAATAAGGAATGAGTCAGTATCATAGCTGTCAAAGTCATATTCCCAAGGTGGTAAGCGTTTTTATTTTTTCTAAGAAACTATGAATAGAATTCGATCATCTCGCGCTTGCCCGATGAAATAGAATAATTTGATTCTCCAAGAATGGACTCGCCTCTGTGTTAAAGATGAAGAGTTTTGACCTACATTTTATTCGAATGAGTCAAAGAGCAATCGACTGATAGTAGGACTAAAAATGAACCGTTTGCGAGTCGCACTCGCACATGACGGGTTCTGTACGGGTTGTGATTGTGATTGTGCGAAATTAAAAAAAAAACACTTATGTAGCAGCAATGGCAACAATATATAACAGGACAGCTTAAAAAAATATTACAATATCACCTTTCCTGTGGGTACTCGCACGTCACCGCAATGACAAAATAGATCGCCTGGATTGTTATAACATTTGTTATTTTTAAAATGTCTTTTTGGCTTTTTATGATTGTTTGTTGTTATAGCGACCATAGCGGCACATTCTTGGTAAAAATATCTGTGTCTGTCTATTACAGTTCATAAGATACATTCCCGTGACAAACGGACACAACCTAAGGAGCAGGTTCCCTTTAACACTTTTTGGGTAAGAAACCCTGAAAATAGTACTCTAAAATTTGTGTAAATAAGGACAAATTAAATATTAAGTTAACACAACAACAAGTAAGTACATTTTATTGGAACTTTGGTCAGTTCTGTCCAGTCAGTAGTCAGTTTAAATACTCAAATCAATAAGTTCATCAATTTATGCTTAATCGTTAACTGACGTTGAAACTGAATTTCAGGTCAGTTAAATAAATAAATATTTCAGGGCACTCACACATCAGTAACCAGACAACTGTTAACATATATAAATATTTCTAAACGTTTGTATGTAACAAACATATATATAATTAATATTACAAATATACCCCCAAACAACATGTTCATGCTCGTCACACAAATATTCTGTCTGGGTGGGAATCGACCCCCACGACCACTGCCTTAGCAGCTAACTAACCACTGGAAGAGGCCAGTCAGAAATTTATTATTAAAAAATGCAGAATTATTATTATCATTTTAAATCTGACTACTACCAAGAATTAGGGCGTTCAAACGAACAGTATTTTCCGCTTTGTAAAATTACCTCAATTTTTTTATGAAGTTACAAAGTATAGCATCTCCAAATCATCTCTAAATAACATCATTACCACTGAGATAGGACTCATGGGACCACTTCCAGGAAATTACATCGCCTGTTACTTTGGAGTGTGCAATGATCATTATATTTCAGGGATGAATTTTTGTGATAATGGTACCCAAAAATGTACTTGAATTAAAATAATTTCGAATACACCGTCGAAACTCTGTTACTAATATACGGATTTAGGTTCTGTGTAAATAATGTTTAAAAAACTTTTTTTTTTCTCTAGTCTCCTATCGTACGTGTACGTACATAAAGTGTGAAATCTATATTTTTATAACAATTTCCGACGGTATTTGTACATGTTACGCTTGCCGCTACATACGTGTTTTGTTTGTGGTTTTTTACTCAATCTTCATTATGGTGGTACGGAACCCATCGTATACAAATCCGAATCGTACTTGACCGATTATTTTAACATATTGAGTGTACGTAGTGAAGAGTAACAGCTACTTAAACGTATAAATTAACTAAAATTCGAATACCCATGAAACAATAACCCATCTGAAGTGCAAAGGGCGCATCATTAGCATAATCTGTCCATTAGCATTGCTTAGCGGTATGAATATTTATTAAGGACCAGTAGCTATATTTTGGGAAGCATAAACGCAATAAAGACGCGTCCATTCAACGAGATTGGTTTTGCCCTTCGATATCTATTTAGAAACTTGATTTTAAACGAATGTCATCGCGGAATTTTAACGTTTTTTTGCGTAATAGGTACTCACGATACGTTTTATTTATTGCCACTAAATTTATGATTGGTTGATAAATGCCGGAGTTATGAAGCTATAAAGTAATGAATTAATTAAGGCGAAGTTAATTAAATATACATAAATACGTGGCGAACATCTCAGTCCTCAGGGGTAGCAACGTTTCTGTGATCAAACTTAGGCATGATTTTATTGTACTTAGGGATGATTCTAATGTCCATGGGCCGTATTTACTACTTAACATCAGTTGGAATGAAAGCTCGTTGCTACCTTTATGCGATAAAACAAATCCATTACGAAGGATAACTCAAAAACTACTCATCAGATCTTGATCAAATTTAAATCACATTAGATGCACCAGCATACAATTGAAAAATCATCAAAATTAGTACACCCAGTAAATAGTTCTGAGGCAACAGTCATTAAAAAATAAAAAGATAAGTCGAATTAAGAACGCCCTTTGTTTTTGAAATCGGTTCAAAGTAGCTGATGATTTCGCATGATTGAAAAGATTTTCATGAATGAATGTCATTTTTAGATCCGATTTGTAGATACACAGACACACAGGTACACAAATTACACAAGTCAAATTTATAGAACCTTACTTTTTGTGTCGGGGATCAAAACTCAAATAAGTGTGCCCGGAATTACATCTCGGCCTGATTTCAACCCTCAGGCCATCTCTAATTATTAGTTTACATACATAATTTAATTAATTAGCACGCTTGACTTGTCAGAAGCCAACACAATACAATTACGATTAATGTGCTGTAATTGAATATATAACATAAGCCCGCAGCGCCTCCCGGCTTATATAGATAACATATCAACAACGTTAGGAACTGTCGATTGCGGTCGGGAATTGAATGGGACTCCATTGTTATGTACCACTGCTGGGCTCGGGTATCTCCTAACGGTGAGAATAGTCTATGCTATAGTCAACCATGCTATGCGGTTTAGACTTCACACACCTTTAAGATATTTTTTTAGAACTCTCAAATATGTTGCATTCCTTCACCATTAAGCAAGTGATAAACAATATATATTTTATTATATACCAGGTATTCATGATACGTCTTTCATTTGGTACCTAAAAAAGAAAAACGAACTAGAAATAGGGTGGATACGTTAATCTACCACTAGTGCTTGCACACGGTTTCTCCCCAACACAGAAGTCTCGCCGTGACCACGATCTATGCAACTGGGTCGAAATATTGGCAATAAGTAGAATGTGTCGTAAGTATCTTGTACGCAATAAAATGCACAAAAACCACTATGACATTCGCTTAAAACCGTATAATAAACAATTGATAATACGCATATAACTTCATTCTTCTTGTTATATAAATTCTTGACTGCTAGCATAAGGCAATACCGCTAGGCTATCACTGCTTTCCCAAGCTCGTAGCTACATGAAAAAGTAAGATATTCATATAGATCAGCTACCGACAGAGATTTATTCGCGTTCAAGTTAGAGTCAGGAATAAATCAACTCGGACGAGTGCTACTGGATATGTAAATTCATTGATTTTGCGTTTCACACCGATATCTACATTTACGTGACTCTGTTGCTAGATTAAACTGTACATTTGGATTTCTGAGCATACGTTCAGAGCAATTGGTTCATTTTATATGAAGGAATTATTCCATCTTTTACGACCTGGCTAGGTATTTCATAAAATACTCGATGTAC
The DNA here is from genome assembly GCA_018248975.1 of Codatractus imalena. Lineage (NCBI taxonomy): Eukaryota > Metazoa > Arthropoda > Insecta > Lepidoptera > Hesperiidae > Codatractus > Codatractus imalena. Next base: position 2,505 of record DWJS01000031.1, on the reverse strand, counting down.
CTCGCTTACCTAGTATTGTATTGTCATTTACTAATATCTGAAGCACTGTTCACTTTTAAAGAGTTTATTGCTGTATCTTCTTCACGTACAGTCCTGCTACCGTGAAATTAAAATGGGACTCATTTGGGTACACAAATAAAGTTTTAACAAACAAGAAGGGGTCCAATTCATAGTATCAAAAACGATTTGATATATTCCTTGAAATCCGTTGGAAAATTTTCTCAGCAATCCCAATTTTATAAGAGGCGGCCAGGACTGCGGCACTTCGCCGGGTGCGTAACCTTCCCTCCCACTAGCGAAGGGGGACAGTCAAGGAACCTGGATACGGGGACCAAAACCATTCCTCCCTTCCCCATCATAGTCTTCTGTCCCCCAAGGCTTGAGCCCCTTTAGGAGCTCGCTTCAAAAAACCCGGTAAAGCTGTCAAGGCTAACAGCTAATCTGTTTAAATATATACATCCATGCAAACCTAATGATCAGAAAATTTTAATAAACTGAAAGTTATTTTCATGAGATGCCATGTGAGTTTCACATTTCCCTAGCAGTCAAATAGCTGTTCAGCTATTCCAACTACCAGTAAATCATCAATATTGAAGGTGGGCCGTTTACCCGACACAGTATTCTCAGTCGAAGTAAACTAAATAAAATATAGCAGATTGAATAAATTGAACTTGAAAAGTTTGACAAGCGTTTCCGTTTATTCCATTTCTTCCTTGTCAAAGTTTGTTACACATTTCTTGTTTGTAAGATTGCTTCGTTCCATATTTATATACTAGCTGTTACCCGTGACTTTATCTGTGAAGAATTAGTATTTCGAATAGGTATTTTTTTAAGCTATTGCATAACTTTTATCGCGGGCTTTGACCACGGGGACCAAATCAAGAAATTCCGAAACGGAAATAAAACCTAACACCCCCCATTCCGCCTACCATGCAGCTCGGCCGAGCGTTCGCTTAACGTGTATGTATGTATATAGTACGACTGTACGAAGCTCCGTAATAAAAATATTTTTAACGACATTAACTTCTCATTTATTTAATAAAATAAAAAAAATGTTTTCTTATCGGTCAACACGCTCAAAAAGTGTAACTTGAATTAATATCAAAGAAAAAAAAAATACTGCATAATTATAATTATAATAATTATAATTGCATAAGTTAATAAAAAATACTATGCAATAGCTTTACTGCGGCAGTCCCCGAGTGCCACACGTAATTTTTTCTCTAAGAATATATCGATCTCCATAAGTACTTATTGAATAAATTGTATAAGAGCAACTATTAAAAATCAAATGTCTGCCTATTACAGTATGTAAGATACAACTCTGTGACACATGGACAGATGGACAGTCGGATAAATGGTCAGATGGGCAGAGAGACAGCACAGCCTTAGAAATAGGGTACCGTTAGCATCTCTTCGGAACCTTAAAATTTATTGAGTCCTCGTATAAAATTTCATTTTGTTTAATGACCCCAGAACCTAAGAGATAAATTATATATGACAATTTGTTAAATTTAACGTTTTTAAGATATGTCTGTTTGAGGCATTGTATCTCCCAAACGGATGAATCGATTTTGATATCATTTTTCTTCTTGAAAATGTATCTTAATCGGTATCCTTAGCTATGATTCAAGAGAATTCAGTGGTATGAATATCATCAGCTCTATGCATCATTAGTCGGTGGTATTTTAATTTTGTTATTTTATCTCGTCAATGCGCGTTCAAATGAAATGCAGAGATGAATATAGCGAGCCTTCCGCAATGTATTTGAAAACCGAGTGTAGCAATCAGCTAAATGAGAGATTTATTCAAAGTCACCGTTCTTGTTACCATTTAATTTCACTATCCATTGCGGGTTTATTTTAGTAATATTAACACTAATGTTCTATATAAACGCAATGTATTCTATTGTAACGATGATACCGTTTCGCAACATAATATTTGCGTTTCGGCTCCAGGGAATTCTCGTAAAAAATTAGGATGTTTTCGCTGCAACACGCCTCAATTTGTACGACCGAATTTTATTTTATATATTTCATATATAGGTAGCTGGCGCTCTCGACATCGTCTGCGTAGTTGGCACTTAAGTCAGTAAAATTCAGTATGGAGTCTGGAGTGGAAGTCTGGAATAGCCTGTTTTTAAAGCTTTCATTAACCTTAGCTATCAAATACTACTTTATGTCCACGAATTCGCGTGGATTACATGTTTAAGTTTGCAATAAAAAAGTTGAAATTAAAAACTAAACTCTCTTAATTTGGAATAGATCAATCATTTAAAAGAAATGACATTAGAATCAAATCTTGGATACCATCTTGGATAAATATGATAAACATCCCTAACTTGTGAAATTATTTGTGCCAACACAAAGTTTCATCCCCTATTTCGCCCCTTTAAACACTTAATTTCGCAACAAATAGCCTATTTTTGTTTTTTTTTTTGCGTCCAAACAAAGAGAGAGACAACCCTTCGAAGATCGAAGTGAAGGGAGGCGGTGAATGCTCATG
>DWJS01000030.1:0-16469 GCA_018248975.1 Codatractus imalena | reverse complement strand
AACTTGCAGGTAATATTCCTTATTCACCGTTCTACCCTGTGGCAAGAACTCATGATGCACCACGCCCCTGCAATCGAGAAAACTGTAAGCAAAACTTCGCGATACTTTTTGTATATACCGTATGTCAATTTATGTAATGTAAAATTTCGGATATAGATTATGAACTTTATTACATTACAATCGTGCGCTATTGATTGGAAAAACGATCATTTATATGTTGGAGTGTTATAACTGTATCTCAATACGAAGGTAGTGCATCAATGTCGGATCCAACTATCGCACTCTCCCCTACTAATTATACTTAGTTGTCAAGCTCTTTTAGAGCAGAATTTAGTCGCGTGATGGAATAGCGCACATTTCGTTCAACAAAAATCCAATAAGAGACATAGAGACCTATGCCTTCAAAAACTTCAAGTAACATCCGAGGAGACTGTGGTAACATAAGTAGAAGTTAGCGATATTGTGGAGTGCTTCATCAAACATTTACATTTCAATACTTCATACAAACATTACAAATTCGTTATAACATACATTTATTATCCCATATCAATTATAACTTACACTAAGTATTACTTAATTTAATTTAAAATAACCATACAGATAAAATATTTATACAAGATTATCTATAAATATTTTGTGATGTTGGCACTTAACTTCTCCTGTAAATATATATATAATTAATTTTATCTTAATTTTTATGAATCATGAATGTTTTATTATTTAAAATAAGATTTCTTGTACCTCCAAAATTGCTATGTCTGTCATGAGGTCCGTAATCTGAAATGAAAATATCAACATTAAGATACAACAATTTTTAAAACCTGTACAAATCTTATCTATCTTATAGAAATAAATCTTACCTTATTCTGAAGGGACCTAGACGGTGTTTCGATTTTTGGTGGTAATACGACACTATTCAGTCTACTTTCATATTCTTCAGCCATTTCCTCCATCTACAATAAATTCATTAGGTAAATTGTAAATAATATTAGCTACTTCCAATTCTTGTAAAGATAACATGTTTAAAGAATACCTATTTAATTGTATATTGGGCATATCTTGTTAATAACTAAAGTTGAAGTACATTTGTTTTTATTTGTCTTATGACTGCAGTCTCAAGGACTGTTATGTCTTGATTTAAAGAGTGTCATAAACAGAGATTCTACTTAATTCTCAAGAAACAACAACAACAAACATCAGGTATTCTTATTTAATTCTCTGTGGTAGCAATGTGCCTGTGGTTGACAAGTCCAATCCTATTTGGGGTGGTTTACAGATGGTTATAGTCAGCGGTGACCATTGAACTGCACATATAGTCCATTTCACCAAACTATTCCAAAAACAATACACTTGCCTGACAACTTTTCGTAATATCTGCAAATTGGTAACTATAAAAACACTAAAACGTACATAACATCAAATTTACTATGCTGTTGAGCGCAAGAAAACTATACAAAATATGACTGAAACAGAAATATTTGCAAAAAACAGACGATTTCGAAAATTTGACTATACATTTGCTATTTGCTCTAGTTCCACTACCAACCTCAGCCCGTAGAGCCATTAGCTGCGTTTCGTAGTACTGCCGTGTGATCTCCTTAGCCTCTTCCACTACCTCTCGCATCGTGTCCGCGGCGGCCGCTTGTCTCTCCTCCATCGACGCGGATAGCTGTTTGTTGCGTGCGTGAGCTCTGCATGATTGCAATGATATGATTAAACGTGGAAGGGAAAGAAAAAGAGAGAGAGAAAGATGTAGAAACGAAGGTAAAGAGAGAGAGAAAGATGTAGAAGGGAAGTAAGAGGAAGAGTTACCTTTAGGGAGACAGAGTAAAAAAACGTTTTGGAGTGCGTGATAGAGTCTGTCTCTAGAGTGGAAGTGGAAGATAAAGTAAACGAGAACAAAATTACTGAAGAGTGGAGAAAAGAAATGTGTGAAAAATACGTATAAGACGGTAAGAGAGAGAGAGAGAGAGTAGATAATAAAGAGACGAGATAGAGAAAAAGGAAAAGTGTGAGAAAAAGGGAACAGAGAGGTTCCCTCCTCCCGGAATTCCTCGGGAAAGAGAAGGATATACACAAAAAATGAAATAATGTGGAGGTTAGTATGAGAGAGCGAATATAACTTTTTGTATCATTACACAGAGGCAAAGAAGTTCCTGTGAAGGGTTTGTTTAAAATATTCCTTAAATAAAAAAGAACAACATAGCAAAACATTACTTTATATAAATATTTATATCAAACTATTTTTTATATAGAGCACTCACTGAACTAATTCGAAGTGTAGTCGTTCGTTCTCGGCGCGTAGCCTCATTACGTCGACGCCACTGCCCAGTGTCGTGTCTTGAGAAGTCTCTAATGTGCTTGCATAGTCGGATATAGTGTTGTTGATTTCTGTTAAATGTAGATACATTAAGAAATTAAATGAATTTTTATATACCCACAGAGCACTTAATTAATCAGAACACAACAAATAATGGGAAAATTTAGCAAGAGTTCAGTGAAATTATTGGGATTTTTTTTATTTCATTCTTACTTCAGAATACCACGAAATATATTCCTACCATCCCAGTATACCGTTCATATGTATAACTGTTGTTACTCAGCGACGAAAAAGAAAAAACCTTGCTTCTTCTTTTAATTTGGATTACATTCAGGATGTCCGGTTAACAAATATACTGTTAAAATCAAAGTCAAAATATTTAATTCAAAGCAGATTCTTGCAGAATTATTTTTGAACGTCAAAAAAATTGTATATTCTTTTATATGCATTTAATGAAAACCTGTTAATTTGTTACAAACAAACACTTAAATTTTATTTATGTGTATAGATGGACGGATGGACATACATAGACACACGAACAAAGCCTCAGCAACTGTTTCCCTTTGGTATGACCTCATAAGGCCAATTCCATGCATATCGTTGGGCACACTCAGTTCATAAGACACGGATATGGACAGGCAAACAGACAGATAAGCTCAACACTAACGGATGTCCTTAGCGACGGCGGCCAGCTGCAGCACGTGGCGAGTCTCGTGCGCGTACTCCGGCGCGGGGTTGAGGGTCACCACCATGCTGACGGCCTCGCCGCGGGCGCCCGACAGCCCCGCGCCCAGTAACCGCGTCAGCTTCGACTCCCTGCCGTGTGCAATACAGTGTTAATACCACGTTGTAACGTACACGCTATGACTACGTCGTTACGTAACTCACGAGTAGGGTAACCCATCCGAGTACATCCAAGCTCGCCTAAAAAAAAGCCGGTGAAGCCGTCAAGGCCACTGTGGCCAGAATAAAAAAAAAGGAGTAGGGTGGAATGGACGGTTAACAAACATAATTTAAAACAGGGCTGATAATTATGAAAACAAGTGAGTAGATTTCAAAACATATTTTACTCGGGAAGTTTTGTAACTTAAAGGCAAATTACTCGTGATAGACTCCTAGAATAATTATACCTTAAATATAATACAGCCAGTTCAAGATTTATGTATAAAATAACTAGTATATAACCCACATAGGAAAATGGATATTTTTGTAAGACAACTTAAGTACATTTTAAACTCATAAAATGTACTCATATGAAGTAATGATTATTGAAAATTTTCCTTTCCGGAAGGCATTACAGTATCCTTCCATTCATAAGGCACCGTATCTTTCCCACTCGTAAAGCAATACGGTGTCTTTCCTGCTCGTGTCCCACCTGTACGGCACCAGCGCGCGGCCGGGCGCGCGCTGCTTGCGCCGCAGCGTGTGCAGACAGCGCTCGAGCACGTGCAGCGAGGAGTTGATGGCGCGCGACTCCTGCATGCGCGCGCCCGTGTTGCGCGTGCGGCGCGCGCGCTCGCAGCCCGCCAGGTCGCACAGCCGCACGCACGACACGCGCACGCCCTCGTCTGGACGGAAACGACACATCACACTAAAATAATGTACTACAGTGTAACCTCGTTGTAACGATTTCCTCGATTTAACGAATTATTTGAAATTCCCTAGATCTGCCCGTAAGAGTTGCATCCTATTCGTAATATAAAGGTTTATTTTGCATTAATATTCGTATTGTAAAAGTATATATTGCATGCAAAATATACCTTTACATTACATTGATATACACACAGAGTAAAGTCCATTTCGTTAAAGTAGATTTATATCATGTCGAAGTGTTCATCTCAGTTATGTAATAACAATGCATCTCAATTTCTGGTAAAACTCCACTCTCTAAGTAAAGTACGCTTACTCACCAGTATGAGTCAGCATAGTGATGGTGAAAATGCAATGAGACCTCGAAGATTGTGCGTGGACACCTGTGGCAGCTACTTGCAGATTGTGCTTCCCTGCCACCATCACATCATATGCCTCTTCACCAGTACGAACAAAAGCTTGAGTGGCGCCCTGGAGAGAATTATTAAAAAATATACCCTAATGTATATCTGTACCTAAGAGGCATGCAACAGCAACACCATTTTTATCGATATTTTTCTTATTGCACCATTAAAATCATAAGAACCAGCAGTACATAATGGTGAAATGCATTATATCCAAGAACGAAAATGTCGGAAATTTAATTTTTATGGATATATATATAGATTCATAAATTAAAACTACTCCAATGCACAACACAGTTTATATAATGTGAATATCTTATAAACATTCCATCAAAAATGTGTTCAAAGCGGCATCCTCCGCTATTTTTGCCTGTTCTGAGAAAAATGTGTTTTTGGCGGTAAATATCGTATACCACTGAGGTACATGTACACATAAAACATACAGAATACAAACAATAAAGCGTGCCTGTGTTATATGCTTCATTATTTACGGTATTTCAAAACAGTGGTATTTATTGAAATAACTCTTATAATCCATTTATATGTCTGTTTGTCCTACTTTTACTTAGTGTAGCTTGAAAATACATACACACGTATGTATATTTTACCCAAAGGTAATAATAAAACCCTAATAAAACTTTTAGCACCAACGATTATTTAATCTGATGTGCAGTACCTAATTTGTAACATAAATGGGAATACCTTCACATATACTGTTCCATTGGAGTCTTCTCGAATGAGGAGTTTTGAAGCATTTCTTCTATCACCAGGAGCCAGCAGGTCATATATGCCTTCATTGTATATTTCCACAAAGGAAACCTGTAAGATTGACAACAGCATTTTAAAGTACATTTCAAAAATATAAGAGATAAAAAGGTTAAAGTTATGTAGCACAAAAATTCACATACTCTTATCTAGTTAAAATTCGGTCTCTCAAACGGGAGGTCCTGGGTTCAAACCATAGGCACGTACCTCTGATTTTTCGAAATTATGTGCGTATAACAAATTATTTATCACTAGCTTAGCGGTGAAGGAAAACATCGTGAGGAAACCAGCACGCCTAAGAGAACAAAAAACAAAGTTCACTAAGGTGTGAAGTCTACCAATCTGCACTTGGCCAGCCTGGTTGACTATGGCCTAGTCATGACTATTATCGGCAAGAAACTCACATGAGACTCTTCTATATATTTGTGATGAAATGGAGAGATTCAAGTACTAGACACTTAAATTTACACATTGTGTGTGCTTCGGTAGTTTGTTAATTGAATTGTGCTTAATTACACAGGTTCATGGGCTGCAATAAGCATTTAAATTTACATGTTATGTGTAGTTTGGTTGTTTGCCAACTTGTATAAAAGGACCACATACAAAATCTTACCCAAACATAATATCGTGTCCTGTTTGAGAGGTCTATAGTACTGGCTGTCATATCTCCACAGAGCCGAGCGCTCATTCGCCGATATTTCTCACGTAACGGCGCTGACACGTGACGCAATCTTTTGACCCACTGCAACATCAATAAATATATAGAGTCATACAATATGCTATGGATAGAGCTATCTGTTATATCTCCTTCAAAAGAAGCTGATCACAATGGTTGGCAAAATGTGCAGGATATTTTATAATCATGGGAAAACAATGCTTTTAAGAATAAAGACACAATCTAGACTACATTTAAGAAACTATAGTGTGGTAATCCCCTGTTCTGTAATCTAAACTGATGATTTAAACTTATACACTTATATATTACTAACTTAAGTCACCGAGGGGAATTGCATGGATAAGAAGAGGTACCATGCGACAGAGTCCCACTACCACAGGTGACAACCACATTTATTTATTTTAATTAATTAGAAAATCCTGAGAGGAAAGTGAGTATCGAAGCAATAGTGCTATGGCAGAGCAGGCTATCAGTTTGACATGTAGGTTCCAGATTATTTATCCCGTTGAGAAGACATGACTTAACTACACACAACATACCTACCTGCTATCATTTTTGTGTGCCAATGCTGGCCATGGGTCACTCCCCATAATTGGGGAAGGCCTGAAACATATTTCACGCTGCACCAATTTGGATTGGTGGAGAAGTATACAGATTAGTGGCTAATCCGCATTGGATGTGTTCAAACTGCCCATACTACACATGGCTTAACGCAATCCAAGGATAACAACTGGGACCGACAGCTTAACATGCCCTCCGAAAGCACAGAGATGCATGAAATTCAGCCAGTAGCGGTCAACCATCCATCTCCTGACATTGCCTAACTTTATAGATTGGTTGAGATGTACACAAGACATGGGGCTTTACTATATTATAATTTATTTGTTCATGCAGTTTGGGTCATAAAAGATCATTGTGTCGCGCGGGCGCAATGCCATCTTCGGTAAAAAAAACAGTCTCGAAGGCAGGTGCCCAGCGGCGGAGCAGTATACAAAACTAAATACACTATCGATAATGATTATCGACTACAATAATGTGCATCACTATGCCCGCCCATAAGGCCCATGAGAGAGAGCAAAATACTTGCTTCACTCACATCACTCATCACTCTCTCTATCACTCACAATACAGGGATCCTAATTTGATGCAAAGAAGGCAGAATTTCTTTTTTCTATTGTAAAACCACTAAGGATAACCCAATCTATAGTTCATTGACCTGCAGCTCATAATCCTGTTCAGCATAGTTCAGCTTGTCAGCTCCACCTTCAGACGGCTTGTATAGTGGTTGCTGAGCAGCATCCACCACCCGGAACACATACTCTAGGGACCTGGGTACCAGCCCTGGTGATGCCACTGTCCCCATCAAGGTGTATGTCTTCCCAGATCCTGAGGCTCCATATGTCAGCAGTGTAAAGTTATGACCATCTGGCAGCTTCCTCAGATTATCCTTTACGACATTTTCAAATATTTCCTGTAAATGTGTATTATTGTAGATTAGGATTAAAATTTAATGATTAAGAAAAGTATTTTACAACAATATGCTATTGAAGTTTGTTGTGGTTTGAATCATAGAACCGTTTTTGGTATAGCTCCGGTGGAAACTGCTATATCTATTTTTGCCTAATAGAAGCAGTACAATGTGCTTTTGTGTTATACAGTATTGGATTTGAGGGACATTTTTATATGATATAAAGGTAGCATTACCATTTAACGTATCGTTTAGTTATCGCAACGAACGTATCGATTTGATTTGAAGTAATTTTTATACGAAATAGAACTCGTTGTGACTAACTTAAAATATCACGAACCTAATCATAGTTTAAGCAAGGATAATCTTACTTTCTGGTTCGCTTCAGGCCCGAAGATATGGGAGAACGTGTACATTTTGGATACATTGTGTTGAGTGCGTCGTCCGTGGCCGGCTGTGGTGGTATCCAACGAAGTTATGAGGCAGCGATCTGAACGCACTTCGTACAAGTTACTTGGTACGTTGCATGGCTTCAACCTCAGGTATACCTGCACCAACTCAGGCTCCTCGCACTCTGAATCCTCTTCAAATAACTCCAGTAAGTTTGTACCTTTCTGCGGCTTAGGTCTCATAAAAGGATTCGATATCAACGGAGGCCTCGGCTCAATAAACGAAGGCACGTCACGCCTCGACACATCATTATCGGAAAAACGCTGTTCAAACATTCTGAAAGTACACAAACCCTGAAGCTAAAACATTTAGAAGATTATAAAACACGATGAAAATAAACATCTAACGGCTGTACTGTCTCCTTTTGAATTTTCGAATGAAAGTCAAGTGTGACGTCACTACAATATCATAGATATTAATTTTATTTTTTACTTGAAAAACATATTATAAGGATTTTAATGTACAGCCACATCTTTCAGAGGACATCACTAAGGTTGTTCGTACTATCATTCGCTCGTTCATTCAGTCAGTCATTTTATAAATGTCGGGCGAGTGCTTGTGTATGGTTCCAGGGTTGTTTATATTTCTATTTTTGCAAAATTAAAACGGTGCCAACACAGAAATGTCTCGCATATAGTTCATTTATTACTGACAATTAATTGTACGCTCGGTTTTAGTGATCTTTGAGGTGTGGCATTAATGGGTTGAAGAATCTTTGAAGATGTGAAGATTTCTTTTGGGTTTGGCTTTGTGCCATATACTCCGTATTCTAATCTCCGTCGTGGGGGAATCAGTAAAGATGAAGTTATCGTTCGTGATAGTGGTGTTTCTGGTGGAAGGGTCCTTGGGTTACTGTCCGTCGTTGTGTGTGTGTAGGAGTAACAAGTCGGGAGATGTTGTGGAGCCGTTACCTGATGAGCTCTTGAGGCTCAAGTGTGGAGGCAGCCCGGCTCAGATCACGGAGCTGAAAGAAATCGATCTCAGCAAGCTCTGGACTGTTGTTGTTAGCTTGTAAGTGAATGCCACCCTTATGTTTTACTACTTTCTTTGCTTAAATATATTCATAAAACAAATACATTAAGGCATATAATTGAGTAAAAAGTATTGTTTAAAGCAAAGACACCCTAATAGATAATAGAACAAATCACAACATATAACTGTACATTATTTAGTATATACTATATGTATATCAATAAATGAAATATAATACATATATTCAATATATATTAATCAGAGAAATATGAGAGCATTAAACTCATATTGTAGCTCAAGTTTATACGGTAGGCACACAGCCAGTCTATACTGGATATATTTTAGGATCAAACAGATACTCCAATTTAATGAATTGCATTATTGATGATTGTTAATTGGACAATAAATACTATTATTTTTGTTCTCTTTTCATCATGTTACTTAATATTTACTTTAGCATCAATTGGAAATAATATATTTAATGATGATTTGCAATAAAATGTACATGTTCCAGGAACTTGTCCGGAAATGCTATTTCTACACTATCAAGAGAACTGCATCTTCCCAATCTGCAGAAATTGTAAGTAAATAAAGAAAGAACTTGGGAGAACTCACACATGGCCATGTGATCCCAAATTAGGCAGAGCCTGTGTAATGGTAACCAGATGACTGATAAACATGCATATTTCTGCACATATGTACATGTACAGATAATTTTATACACAGACAAACATTTATGCTCACTACACAATATTTGTCCTGGAATCGAACCCACAACCTGGCTCGGTAGTTAGGATCTACTATCTGTACTTTAAATGAACTGTATTTATTTTGTCGATGACGACCCATGTGGAGGTGCTCTTACCTAATCGGTCTGACACGCAGAGGGTTCCGGGTTCGATCCCTGGCTGATCAGAAATCTGAGTGATGAGTTTAGATTTCTGTTCTGGGTCTGGAGTTTGTGTATCATTGTGTGTCTTTGTGTGTGTATATGGCACCCACGACACGGAAACCTAGTGTGGGGCTATGAGTGTAGAAAGCGTCTCTTTAAAGCATCTTTGTCACATATTGTTACTTACAATATTTTTCTTATAGTGCTGCTGGATGAGAAGTCAGGATATTTTCTTATATTAAATATAGAAAATTTTATTATACAATGTATAAATTTATTAATAGATCTTTAGTAGTTACAGAACATTGTATTTCAAATATGAAAACATATTCAGTATACACCAAAACTCTAAAAGTTAATTTGAGAGCAACAATTAAAACTTGTGCCAAGGGAAGTCATAACAACATTGTACTTGAAATTTGATGTTTAATTACTGAGTGTTATAGAAATACTAAATGGGCATATAATCTAGTTGAGTTAAATTGTCACAGCTACCCTTAGCTGATAGATATTGTACGTAAGTGATGGCGCTTAACCTCATGGCAGTCGTAAACAACATATTTGGGCATTTGTCAGTTCTCGGTTGGAGCCCATGTTTTGTCATGGTCATGTTACGTAATTGTTATGTTGTTACTGTATTATTATTTCAAACTTTTTGTCACATTTAGTTACAGTTTAATACAAGGGTGCCCAACCCCAGGCCCCCGGGCAACAATGTGGCCCACCAATGCATTTGAATTTACCCACCAAGAGTAGTCGTGTGTCTGTGGTGTCACTGACTCATACCGTCGCGCAATTGGCGAAAAATTAATTGCTCAAAAACATTTACAGAGATCTCATTAACATTTCCATTAGTCTGTAATATGGATTAATTAAAGTTTATATAAAAATTAAACTTAAAATATTTTCTTTTTCTAACATTATGATATGACGTTAAAGATGTGTGGCCCGCAGACGGTCTTGGGTGCAAAATTTGGGCCCACTTTCGTAAACGGTTGGGCACCCTTGCTGTATACGTATGTTCAGGTGGACTGCATTCTCATTTGGTTCTATGCATTATTTCTTTATTTGCTATTAATTTTTTAATTCGATGTCTAGTTATTTTGTAATTATGGCAACACCTTCCAAGGAAAAAGTAGGACTTGTGTTTTAATTTATTGTCATATGACGGTATCCTTGTATAATAAAAAATACTTTTAAACTGTTTTGAACAGACCGGCGGACATACAAACGATCAAGGTTCACTGCCCGCGACGCACAGACGCGTCCTCGCGCCTACGACGCATAACATTGGGAGAATTGGGTACTAAAAACTAGCATTCAATTATTTTTTCCTCAGCCTGTATTTCTAAACAATTCGTTTTAAAACAAAACCCAAAAAAATACTCAAAAGTGGAACGTAACAGCTGATTGGACAGAAATGCTTAAATTAAATAACTCATTTACTACGGTTTTACGAGTCTTGGATTGTAGAAAAGTGACAGAAAGTACTTCTCATGAACGATGTAAAACAACGAACATGAGCTTTTATTTAAATGTTCTAAAAGAGGACAAAATAAAAGATAAATAAGTCATAAAACTAAATTGTAATAATTCTTACGTATTTATAGTTTCAGTGGGGCAAACAGATAATTATTCAAATTACTTTGTTGTACAACGAATATTTCGACTTTGCGGGTGGGTTTCTAAGTCTCTTAGGGTTTTTGTACTAACCATTCATATTTAGACTAGATCCCCGGCTAGCCAGGCCATTTAAATAAGGAATTTAGATGTCTGTTCTGGGTCTCGGTATCTGTGTATTAAATGTCTCCATAGTAATCACGACGCAAGGGATCCTAATGTGGGACGCTGTGATTGTAAACAGATTATTTTTACATTCGTTTGGTATCTACCATTAATTAATTATTTAATTATGTTGTTAACATAAGGGGCATTTCACGTGAAGCGGACAGGGAAAAAAAGTGATGTTCTGAAAATCGATCATATTCGGCCCATTTATACTTCTAGTAGGTATGAATGTGAACACAAAATATTTTTTTTGTATAATGTATATTTCACAAGTTATGGGCTTCTAAGGAATTGTCGTAATTGTAATATCAATTTTATGAAAGTAGTTTTTCGAATTTAACTAATTTACAATAAAATATTTAACATAGCGGTACATATTGCAAAAATACTGTTCTTTTTTACAATAAAATAAAATTAAAAAAAAATTAAAAATAAACGTGAAAGAGATTAAATAACGTGAAAGTCTATTATTAAGCATATTCTTACGATACAATCAGCAACTTATTGTCTAACAACGTTCGTAATGGAGAGCCAATCGCAATTAATTCGCCCATAAAGCCCGTAGCCCAAACAATTTGTATTAGCGAGTAATCAGCTTAATACTTCAAAGGCCCCCGTCCACGTCTCGCCGGTGCGGGTACGTCGTGTGCAAGTGGCGCCACCAACCTCGACAACGTCATCGCCTCAAATAAAAACATTTTAAAGCGCTCCCCACACATAATTACAAACCTCTATTTATAATGAGAATTTCCATTAAAGTTTCGTAATTTATTGCAGGTTTTCTCACAAAGTCATGTTATGGTTTATGAAATAAAATTTAATTTGCACTGTGTTTCCTTTTCAAAAGTAGATAAAATACATAATGAGGCTCATTCCTTTTTATATGTGTTTAAGGGGAATAGCAAATGTGCATATCTAAAAGTCCAAATAGGAGCCTTGAATGGATTGGATGAAGTTTATTCATCACACTTGATCATGTTGTTGTAATTATTACTTTTTTAATTAATTGTTTGTTTGTTTATTTTTAAAAGCGTCTTTTTAGAAGTTGCAGTGGAAGTTGGGAAGGTCTGTTTGAATTCGATTAACATTTTATTAAGAAAGGTTCAAGTTTATAATTTTTTTACGCATAGGTATGGTAAAAACTTTATAAATATCAGTAATGTTGAACCGGTCATCCAGCATCTCTCCATAGTATATGCCGGTAAATACACTGGAGGTCAATTTTAATGGTCTTTGGTATTTGACGCGGGGATGGTGGGGCGAATGGGAGTAGGGTTACTAGAGTAGCATAGAGTGGTGATTGGGAAAAGTATTGTAGATTACTTTTATATGCGCGCAAACCGAGCAGCATAATTGTTGTAAGCATAAATCTTTGTTAGTATAAGTAATCATCAGTTTGCCTATTCTGAAACTTGGCCACCACGTCACTCGTCGGTCACAGCGTATTCCTCTACGGCGCCAGCAGACAAAACAACGTCGTCATCGCCTCGCGCAAAGCACTTAAAGCGCTATCTATCATGTATATCGAGTTTAGAGATCCGCATTAATGTAACTGTAGGCTTGTGGGTCCCGTGATATAATGTGATGTATGCAGCATATATGATGAAGAGTGTTATGAAAGTTAAATTAATGTTCACGGAGGTACCTATTTAGTAGAATTCACTTCCGCAAGATTAATATTTTAGTTTGTGTATTTGTTTGCAAGTATTTATGATTGAATAAATTCAACGTTCTGAATTTATCATTTGGTTACAGAACAGAACAGGCTGTATCTATAAACTGTCTGCAGCTATAGATATATCTATCTATCAGCATTCGAGCAACGAGGTAAAGTATATTCCAGGCCACCCCAGTTGTGGTACAAAATAAGTAAGTATCTATTAAGTTCCAGATTATTATAAGCGGTATATTAACGAAAACCATGATTTGTACTTACAATACAATGAACACAATATCCTGTAATTGTACTTACTTTAAATATTAAAAAACGGAACCACTACATCGAAACTGTTCGCTCTTTAAACTCACATATCATCATTGCGTCCAAAATCAACAGCGCAATGAAAAAACGAAAACAAATAGTTCACACGTCCAGAGATTACGTTGGCTCATAGTTCGAAGTAGGCGATGGACTCATAGTATAATATCCATCCTGTCTTCTACACGCAAGCGTTGTTTACTCGTCCTCTCGTCAGGAATAAATTGATTTAATGTACAGAGATTCTACTAAATTACAAATAAATAATAATTGACCTCTACTTATAACTCGTCAAATTTCATCTTAATAAGTCAAGTAGTTTTCAAAATGTCGTATTTTTATACAGGTCTTTAATATACATGCAAAGCTTCAAATATTAGTTCGCATAAAGCACTTTATTTTGTGATATTTTCTCTAACAATCTTGTCAACAACGTTCTCGAAGCTTCGCTCCATAATCAGGTTTGTTAACTCCGAGTGCGACCTACTTTTCAGATTCTAACTACTGGCGTGTAAAGATTATATACCTAATGTATTTACTTCCCTTCATTTACTTCCATAACACAATTATAAATAACAATTATATATGGCTAAATAAACGATAACAAGCTGTGTTTGTTGGACTTCTCTTTCCCCCTATTTAAGGTTTTTATGAATTAGAAGTAGCAAACGACCGTGCAGTCCACTGCTATGCATGAACATCTGTACTCAACGTCAGAGAGGACCTGAGTTCTACCTAAGGCTGGCCCTAGACGCATTGCCCCTGGGGACTTAGCATAGCTTATAAGTGTATCTCCTTTAAGTATGATAAACGAAAGAAAAACACAGCAGGGCGTAATACTACTGTTATTACGCAGAAATTTACGCAGGTATGACGGTTGGGCGAACAGAGTTAAATTTCCTAGAGTTCCGTCTTTAGGAGACGGTCAACAACGTTTTCCGTTGAATTGCTTTATTGAGATCACAAGTACAACCAAGAATAGTGACTATAGCTCAACACTCTTTCTTGACTTTGGTTCAGATACGAACACCTAAAGAATGTTAGATGACTGCAATAATTCGGCCTTTCAGCCCCACACCATGATACCAATGGAAATCATGATTAAAATTGACAGGCAATACGACAGATAAACGAATGAATAATCAAGTCAACTACGAACTGTAGTTTAAGCGATAACGATATCGATTAACGATAAGGTTTTCAGGATCCCAAATAAATTTAATGGAATGTATTTATGTTGCATAGGCCTCCGGAATCACTGCAAATTGTCTTACAATCTCCCAACATTTTAGTTACTTCTATTCGATGGGAACACGACTTCAACTAAGAAGATTTGGAAAATACTCAGCTGGCTTTTTTGTTTATTATTATCAATGTATTTATTTTAAACTATACTGTTTCTTGCAGCAAAATCATATTCCTTTCAAGTGTATAAATAATATATGTTAAATACTACTAATCAATCAAACAATTCATTTGTGGATAGGAACAAAAACTACTTGCTAAATTCAAAATCAAATAAAGCACTACTGCCGTCCATCAAAAGCTTTTATAAGCTTAATTGATTGAGCAATTAAGCCCATCTTCAAAGCGATGGTGACCATTAGCGAGTTGACCACAGGAGGTACCCCGCGGGATACAGCGGGACCCCAGGGGGCACTCTCCCCTTTGCTTATGTTTTAAGGCTTTTTAATGCATTTGTTCAATAAATATCCCTAATAATAATGCTATTTAGTGGATATAGATTAGTCGATGAACTTAACACTGAGGTTCCGTTGTCTGAAACCCAGGCACGCACTTCTAATTTTTCGAAATTCTTTGTGTATAATAAATGTATGTAAATTATCAATTACTTCTCTGTAAAAGAGAACATCGAAAGGAAATGTAGGTTTGCCGAGTAGACCTGAGAGATTTAAAAAAATAATGTCACATGCATGTAAAGTCTACCAATCTGCACTTAAACAGCGTGTTAAAGCTTAATTCCTTGTCACTCTGAGCACATCTGTGCCCAGCAGTGGGCAGAAATGGTTTGTGTTGTGAAAACTTAAGCTGTGGACAAAACACGAGTAGATTATTTTTACTGTAATTGTTAAGGACAAATTGCCATAAGGCATAATTGTAACAGTTATGCCTTATGGCAATTTCAGTACGTGGACATTTGTGGTCCCAAGTAGAATTGGAATTGTACCCAAGGAGTAGGAACGTAGATAAGTTGACTAAATGCGAACGTTTAGTGTAAGTCTTATTACTCTGCCTCACTTCACCTCCACCCTCCAAATGAGAAAATAGCACTTATGTTAATATACCGTAAGATCTTGAATTAAGGTAATGTATTTCTTCCTTCACTTTTATTATTTAAGACCAAATTCAAGTTTATAAATTCAAATTCAAATTCAATTTTTTTATTTCATCATAAGATATATGCATACATTCGGTAAACGTCAAATTGAATTCGGTGCAGCGGCTTTGAGCTAAGGTTGGCCGAGAGAAAAAACCCGGCGGAAAAAAACTCCCGGTACTCTTGTGAAATTGATCATTTACATAATAAATTGTGCAGTATTGCATTAGCCAGATAATGGGCACATGCGACAGCTTATCACGTGCATCAATATCACATAATTGCTATCTGCTCACAGCTTCGAGTAAATTAAGACTATTACATGGGGTATAGAAACAGCCTGGTAAGTTAGATGACCAGTCCCAGACCTTCACATCGGCCTGATCATCTAACTTGCCAGGTTGTTTCTATACCCTATATGCCCTACATATGTATAACTTTTTAAGATAAATATTAAATCTTTTGTACCTTGTAGATACTATAAAATCAGTTGTAATTGTGAACGTTAAGATTACAAAAATAGATCTTTACCAGTACATTAGGTAAAGATTCATTGCAACATCACAATCTCAATAGTTATCAAAGCACACCGCGGGCTCAGCCGTACTGCTAAAGGAACTTACGCACTTTCTAACGATAGCTTTATTTAAACATTGTTTGCTGCTAAATGCTAAATAGGCAAGGAAACAGATACTTATACTTTTTATTATATAGCATTTGTATGTAGTGAATGAAGGCAAGTAAGTGTGAGCCTTGAACTCCTTTAGGAGCTCGCCTCAAAAAACCCGGTAAAGCTGTCAAGGCCACTATGGCCAACAGCAACTACAC
>DWJS01000029.1:0-16531 GCA_018248975.1 Codatractus imalena | reverse complement strand
GAAAAAAATCTGGGCTGGAGTCGCCATGATTATTTTGGTTTATCAAAAGGCGCATGGGCGGCACGAGGATATAGAATGGTTGCCATAATTTTTGTATTTTTTACTATGGAAACTAAAAAATTTTTTTTTGTGCATTGTTTAGTTTGATTTGATTATGGTTTGATAATCTATGGAAATTAATCGACATTTCATTCAGGACATCTTATTAATAGGTTCTGCATAGAATTTTAAAATAATGTGTTTCATTTTTTATTATATTTCTTAATAGATTCATCATGATGATACCTAACATAAATAATGCACAATAACATAATTCATTTATATTTACTAGATAACAAATGTCTTTAATTTTGCCTTACTTTGTGTTTATTTCATGAATATTTATTCTATAACCAAACTTATAAAAAACCCAGATCTCATTGCATGACATATATTACTCTAAATGTTTTTACAAATATCAACACTTAAATTCAATATACTTCATGAGCAGCAGAGTAATTATTAGTTCGATTATTATATTGTCAGAAATATAAATAAATTCTGATATGTAGGTATTTAATAAACCGAGAATGAATTATGTTGGAAATATTTATGTATGTGTTTTGACTATTTAAATAATAACAATAATAAAATGTATTTCAGGAAGAAGAGAAGAAAGAAAATAATGAGAATGAGGCAAATGCCATTTGTGAAAATAAAGTGACCAATGGTATATTAAAAAATAAACAAGATAATTCAGAAAACAGCACTGATTTATCAAAATCACCAGTGCGAACAAGATCACAGAACAAAATGGAGCCAAACAAGGGAGATAAACCCAAACCTGTGAAGAAGACTGTGACATTTGGTACTGTTGAGAGCTGCGAAGACATTTTCTTGCCTCTTAAAAAGGTTCCTATCAAGCATCATGCTCCTCTAGTGTCGATCATAAAGAAGAAGTCATCTCTAAAGCAAACTGAATACTCAACATTCAATGGTATATTGAAACCAGCTAAACTAACTGATCTAAGTTCTAAATCAACATCAGACCATCAAGAGGGATATCTAAGAAAAAATCTGAATCCTTTGTCAAAACCAATAAATAAGTTTTCACAATTCAGTGAAAGCCGTTGTATTTCTCCACCTCCAAGAAATGCATCCCCAGTGGAGAAAGAGGCTAGCACTACTAAATTTGTGCTACCAATGAGAAGCACCCATTCATCCCGAGTTATTAAGCCTAATAAGAGATTTATTGATGGGGAAGATCAGCCCGCTGTATCAGCTAGCGTAAACACTGGAAAAGTGCTAAAGAAGCCAAAATTGAAGAGACTTGTCTTTAACAATTTACGTGATGATGATGAGTCTGGAGAAGAAGAAGAATCCGAGAAAGTTAATGAGAATGAAAAGAATAAGGATAAAAATTCATTGACTTCCTCAAATCTCTTCAAGGGCAAGACTACTCATTCGTTTACAAGTTTCAATACTGGTTCCAGAAAGATACCAAGGGATTTGTTCTCATATGATAAGGAGCAAGAGTACTCTCAAGATGAAGATTCAAATGTTGAGAGTAGGGAAAAATTGAAGTCCCCAGAATCAAACAAGGAAGAGCATTTAGGTCATGCAATGAGGAAGCTCATGGATATTTCAGATGCAAGTACTTCAACAAGTACTAGTAGTGGCTCTGAGTCTGAAGAAAGTTGGGAAAGTGAGAGCCCTGGTGGAAGTGGCGATGAAGAAGGAAAGCAGCCTCCAGCTAGTCCAGAAAAGGAAAAATCATCAGCTTCACAACTTCTAAGAGGCAAAGTGATCATAAGAGAGGCAAGGTTGCAATTGACAACCACACCACAGACTACTCCTGGACTAGACGGGCCATTTTCTATAGTTACATCTGTTTCCCGTAAGTTCTTATTGATATACCTACTTTTACTTGTGTGACTTATGATATCATGTCTTTTTTCCTTTATTATAATATTGTAATAATATTTCTTATTATAGCTGTCAATCTTCCTACCACTGTAACATGTGGTGTATGTGGAGCTGTACGATTCTACAGGTTTGTGAAACAAGCCCGAAAATTTGGAATTTATTCATGTGAATCTTGTCGTAAATTTATATCTAAGATGCTGAAAAAAGAGAAGATTTCACATAGGACTGGTCCTATTGTAATGCAATGTTTAAAAGGAGAGGGTAAGATGAATTTTTCTATTTCTGTACTTGTTATTTGTTGATTTGTTATATTCATTGTATAGTGATAATAATTATTTGTTGGCAGGTACTTGTCATGTTCCTCCAATAGTTCGATCACAACAATGGAAATTACTCCGGTGTACTAATAAGACACGCTGCCCTGCTTGTTGGCTAAGGATGTGTTTAAAAGCATTCCAAGTGCCACCAAATATAAGAGCGGGGCTAACTGCAATGCTACCGCCATTTATGAGGGCCGAAGCTAAACAAGTTGGACCTTTAATATCAGCCAATCCATTGAGGATTACTCCAACTAATGCAGCAGGCACCCAGTCTGTATTTGGAGCTTTATCCAACCCTGATAATGACACTAACATTTTTGGAGTTGTTACTACTTCAAAAGCCAACAAAAAATCTGATGAAGTTGAAAAAACTGAGGTAAGCAATTTTAATAAATTGATCAATGCATATTATTGTTTATTATTATGACATGTTTCTGATATGAGATTTTTATGTGGATTACAGGAGAAGCCGCAAAAGGAACCTGAATCAATCAAAGAAACAACTGAAGATTTTAATGCTAATAGAAAACGTCGCTTGACAAGGATTAAGGTTCGGAAGAAAGAGAAGAGTGAATCTAAACAGGCAGAAGATCCCAAGAGGCAAAAGATGGAGTTGAAGGGACCAAGAGTAAAGCATGTATGCAGAAGTGCTTCTATTGTTCTTGGACAACCCATTGCAACATTCCCAACACAGGAAGAGAAAGCCAAACAAGAAAAACCATGTCCTGTGGATGTTGAAATCAATTTGCGACCATTTGCTGAGAAAGATAGGGAAATAACAGACTTATCTAGTTGTGATTCTGAAGTGGACACTGAGAATAAGGCTCCTCAGACAGTACCAGAAGCTATCATTACTAAGGACAGTGATGTCGAAAATCCAATTGAGTCCAAAAAGAGAAAGATTGATACTTCAATAACACCAGCAGCGCAACCTGCTCTGCCACCACAAACAGTAGCTGTCACTACAAAATCTCAGAATAAGACTGAGTCGAGCGAAGATGAGATTGTCATGGACCTCGTTCCTAAGAAGTCAACAATAATGAAACCGTTAATGAATATTACAAATGTATGTGTATTATAATTTTATAATGATCTTAATAATTTTAATTTTAGTTACTTAAACAAGCTTTTAGAAGATCGTGCATTCTTCAAAATATTAAAGCTAAATCATTTTTGTTTATTGCAGGTGCGTGGTAGATCCCAGAAGTCTTATGTTCAGAACCGCCCAGAACTGATTTGTGTTGATTTCTGGGAGAGCTATGATCCAGATGAAGTTTGCAGTTCTGGATTTGGCCTTATTGGAACTGCTCCATTTACTATTGCAAAATTATGCTTTTTATGTGGAAGTGCAGGAAGTGAAAAGGTTTGTTATTGTTATTATGTATTTATGTTATAAAAGCAATTGCTAAGAATAATATTTTGCCATTTTTATGATATAGACTTTTACTTGAAGTGAAAAAAAAAGTATGAAGAAGATATCCATTCTGTACAACCAGAAACCAGTTTTAGTAACACTTGGTAGTATTTCTGGAGAAGATTATTATTTGGTTTCTGGATATTTTTAATACAAGCTGTTTGTTAACTTAGTCCTCAGAAACACCAATGCATTTGTGGTTAACTATATGTTAGTTCCAAATGTTCACATGCATAAGTGGCCACTGAACGTCATATAGGTGATATTTTATGGCGACTTGAGTGTGAATTTGCCTGTTTCCTACATTTTACCTGACTATAGCACAGCTGAGGAAAGATAATAAATTTAACAGTCTATGCACATATTGTTGTTCAACCATAGCTGAAATATTACTCGACCAATTTTGGCAAGTAAGAGAATGTCAATCTGTGAGTATGTCAAATCTAAGAGTACAGGCTAGGTTTAAAAAAAAAAGTCTACTTTCAATGTGTTCTTTGCCATAATGAGATTTTAGTTTAAGAGACTATTACATAGGCCTTTAGATAAAAAAAATATTGCAAAGAAAAGATGTTGAAGAATACAACAATTAAATTTAAAAAAAAAAACCTTAATTTAAAAAAAAAACGACATGCCTTAATTAAAAAAAATAACGATTCAACCTTAATTTAAAAAAAAAACTTTTACAAAAAAAAATAAACCTTAGTTTAAAAAACAACCTTAACAAAAAAAATAACTTCATTAAAAAAAAAATCCAGATGCTGGTGTGCTCGAGTTGCTGCGAGTGGTACCACAGCTGGTGCGCGGAGGACGCGGGCGGCGGCGGCGGTTGGACGTGCGCTCGGTGTGTGTGGTGCGCGGCGTGCGCGCGGCCCGCCGCCCGACTGCGTTGTCGGTCGTGTGCTCGTCACTACCACGCCGCGTGTTTACCGGCCGCACCGCCGGATCATCGCAGTGACTGGCCGCAGGTGAATATTTAACTAATTATCAACCTAAGTTACAAACTTAAAGTATTAAGTCCACTTTTTAGGTATTAAAAGTTTATATAAACAAATAAAATAAGGTAATATAAAAAAAGGTAATAAGGTAGTAATAACAATAATAAAGTAAAGTAGTAAGTCAATGCTGGACATTTACTTGAAGTGACGATTTGGTGTAGGAATATCGCCATAGTTGCCAGTATACTTGATTTTACACACATGAGCACATCAATTGACCATATTTTCTCAATTTTTTCTCTCTTGTTAGTAGGCCACATTTAAGTTTAAGTAATTGTAAAGTAACAAATTTTTGCAGGTTCACCAACGTTTTTCTAATGACTTTGGAAGTTAAAAACAGATCCACACTAAGCTCTGAATCAATCTTCAATAACTTAATTTTTATGTAATTATTTTCAACAGATATGTAGTGCCTGCCTCAAATGTAAAAGCTGTGATGACCCACGAGTAAACAAGTTCGTCGGTAGCCTGCCTTTTTGCAGGCCATGTTTTAAATTGCGTCAGAAAGGAAATTACTGTCCATTATGTCAAGCTTGCTACAGGGATAATGATTTTGATAGCAAGGTATGTTTTTCTGTTAATATTGTAGACATGTTCTTAAATATTAATGCCTAGTTATATTCATTATTTTATTTTTGTGTCTTCATTGTTTCAACTTTAATTTCCAGATGATGGAGTGTGGTTGGTGTGGCAGATGGGTACATGCAAGCTGTGAAGGTTTATCTGGTGAAGGTTATCAACTGCTATCAGCATTGCCCCCATCCATTGAATACATTTGCTGTAAGTGTATGCCTCATGATCCACCTTGGAGGAAGATGTTAACTGAACACCTCAAAGGAAGGCTTTTGCATCTTCTGAAACTACTGGCCAAAAATAAGAAGGCCTGTGCATTATTAAAACTCACACCACACAAAAATACTCCAGTACCCAATAAGCCTTATAGACTTATGTCGCCTCAAGCTATACGTAAACTCCATTTTGATGGCAATGATGAATCTATGAAAAACACCTCAGAAACAAAAGTTTATCGAAATACTGCAAGAGGGAAACGAAACACTCACTTCACTCAGAACAAATTCGAGAATGCAAGTATGTCTCAAGTGTGGCATTGTTCATCTTTACTAACAGATGTCGAAATGGAAAAAGAAGAAATTCCACATCCCTCACATAAAGTTGTAAATCTACAGGAGCCACTTATGCAAAATAAGGAAATATGCTTTTCTACAAGTCTCTACAGTACCAAAACTGAATTCGACACACCTTTTGTAGAGGTTCATGAGAATTATCCACCACAAAATAAAGCAGAAAAAGCCACAACTATGTTGCCAACACTTCATGATGATAAATATGAGCCAATATCGGATGATGATGAACCAGTTAAAAGTTTTGCGCATGCACGCAGTGAACAAGATTTGAGTCCTGCAGTTATAAGACATCCAGATACACCCATTGATGATGTACTTGATGAAATGAGTAGGATAATATCTCCAACTCTACTGGACGTAAAGAAAAGAGTTAATATGGATGACTATGTTTCATTAAAAGATTTTAATCATGACATGAAAGCTGTTATTGATAGAACATCAAATATTGATCTAAAAACAATATACAAGGATTTATTCTCTGAAACATTTCCATGGTTTGACTGTGAAAATAATTGTCTACAACCTAATCTAGAGGTAGATGGTGAGCAGGATGACACAGAATCTATAAAAGACCATGTAATGACTGACACCAAAGGTGTTAAAACTGCAATGCACTCTGTGGAACGCCCCTTAGATCAGATTGTGCCAAAACTAGAATCTGAAGGACAGAAAGAAGAAGAGGAGTTGTTAGAGTTCTATCCTATGGTTGACTCAAGAATTTGCATTCTTTGCAAAGCTGTTAGTGATGGTGCGCCAGCAATGGAAGGTCGACTACTGTATTGTGGACAAAATGATTGGATTCACGCTAATTGTGCACTTTGGTCTGCAGAAGTTTTTGAAGAAATTGATGGTTCTCTTCAAAATGTGCATTCAGCTATCTCTAGAGGCAAAATGATAAAATGCGCTGTTTGTGAGACAAAAGGTGCTAGTGTGGGATGTTGTGCTAAAAATTGCAGTGAGACGTATCATTATGCATGTGCAAGAAAAGTAAGCTGTGCATTTATGGATGATAAGAGAGTATTCTGTCCTACACATGGCAAGGATGTACCAAAGAAGTGTTTACAAAAAGATGCTGACTTTGAACTAACAAGGCCAGTATATGTAGAACTTGACAAAAAGAAGAAAAGATACAGTGAAATTAATAAAGTACAATTTCTAATGGGATCATTAACTGTTCACAGTCTTGGAAAAATAGTACCGTCAGTATCAGACTTTGAAGATTTTCTGATGCCAGTTGATTTTTCTTGCAGTCGTCTCTTTTGGTCTTGCAAAAAACCTTCAAAGATTGTCAGATACACAATAAAGACAAAATTAATATTAGCTGAACCACTACCTGGATTTGACTTTGGTGTGAACATAACAGTTGATCACTCTATGGATGTGCAAGTTGTGGACAGAGTGATAGCTGAGATTGGTGCATGGCATGAGAGCTTAGAGACCGGTTCTGGTAAATCAGTTCTCATGATGAAATGTGATAAGTCTCCAATAAAATTTGGTAGTGGTGTTACATTGGAAGATTTGGCAGTAAAACAAGTTGTGGAAACATTGCTCGATAATGTTTGTAAACAAGAGCAGCAGGATGACGAAGAACCTCAAAATACTGCAGATCTGCTACCACCTGAAGTTAAAGATGCTATATTTGAAGATTTAAATCACGATCTGTTAGATGGTATATCAATGCAAGACATATTCCCTAAATTAATGTCTTATGAAGATCTGGTAGCAATGGATTTGAAAAATAATGAATTTTACGGCGCGTTAACCCAATCAGATGATAAATCCGACTCCCGTTCTTCAGATTTTATTGACGATCTGCTAAATACTCGCTTAGAATCTGGAAATAAAGAATTAAAGAGAAGTAAATCGGAAATGTTGTTACAAAATCATAATTTCAAAACATTAACCACAGGACGTGGGCAACAGAGATCAAGCAGTTTAACATGGAATAATAAATTTGATACCAACTTTTTGTCATCTACAATAAAAAGATGCAAAATGAGTAAATCCTCAACGGTGACTGGTAAATTGAGTCCAGTTCAAAGATCAATTTTATTAGAAAGTTCATTAGAAACAATAAAAGAAGGAGAAAGAGTGCAAGTTGATAAAAAAGTGAAGGGAGAATCTAGTTCCAGCAACATAAACGATGAAGCACATTCATCAGGATTAAATTACCGGACCACGTCGCCTAAGGAAAAAGACGAAATTAATAATGAGAATAAGGCCAAAACAGAAGGCTATTTTCCAGATGTAATTGATTTTTACACTAAGATACAGTGCAGCCCTATCTCTCAACTTGATGGAGCAGCTGATTGGTCGGGATCTGAAAGCAATTGCAGCTCCCGCCCTGGAAGCCCCAACGATAACGACTTTACTCCAATTCAGCAACTTGATGGAGCGGAAGACAATATAAACAGTGATAATATACCACGAAATCAAACAAATCAATTTTTATATAGGGCTAGTGGTACCGAGAGTACTTATACAGTAACTATTGCGGGAAATTCAATAAGTGGTCAGCCCGAATTTGTTATGAGGCCTTTGGATGATGGCTCAGTTGTTGCAGGGCAGATGGAACAGCTCGTGAGATGTGACAGATGTCAATGCACCTATAGAAACAAGGAATCATATGATAGGCACATTCCTTCTTGTGATATGATGTCTACTAGCGAGAGTGAGAGTGAAAACCCTAAATCGCCAGAAAATAGAACTCTCACAACTTTGCAAAATGCGTTTCAAGGCGCTTTTGCACAGCCCATGATAATTCATGCAGGTGTTGTAAGTGGTACTGATAATACTGTTAAGGCAGAGGGTATTGCTGCAAGGCGAACTTCTATTAACACCAGACAGATTACAATTAACGGGACTATAGTAGAAACACCCTCACCTGGTCCCACCAATGAAATGACAATGACTATTACAGAACAGATGAAATCCGGGACCGTAATTTTTGATCAGAATAAAACAACTAATGTCCAAGTATCTGCCAATCAACAAGTACTGTCATCTCCTCAGATAGTTGTTACTCCACAAATGTTGCTACCTCCTCCCAAAACAAGTTCTGCAACCGGACAGAAGATAATGACGCCACAAATTATAACACAACCCGGAATTCTACCCTATAATATTTGCGTAAAACCAGGAAACGGAGCTACAAATCTTCAGCAAATCCAAAGCGGAACTGATATGGCACAGTTGTTATCAGGAACTGGAGGCATCCAAGTAATATCATCAAACTCCAACCAGGTTCTTACGATACCATCAAACCAGGCAGGGAACATCACGTCTATGTATCAAGGAAAGAATCAAGTGACAAACTTTCCAAATATGGCAAGTGCATCTTCTATTGCTTTACCAGTAAATTCAATTCAAGGTATGCCCAATACCTCAATAATTCAGAATCTTCAACCAATGATTCGACCACAATTGCAAGGAAACCCAACAATTGTAGTGCCCGCAATGACAGCACAAAGATTATCGTCACCAAATGTTCAAAATAAACAACAAATTATCATACCGGGTGCACCACAAAAATCGCCTAAAAAACAACCAACGCCGGTACAGCCGAAGCCTATTTTCCAAAACACAAACCGTGGAAGAGGACGAGCAATGCCAAAACCAGCTACTATAAAGAGGCAGCAAACTAAGTTGGAAAAAACGTTTACTACCATTAACCAGTCTCCTTTAGGAGCAGGCAATACTGTAATACAATTACAAACAAATAATCAGACTGGACAACCTTCTATTATTGTACAACCAGTGGCAAATCAAAATATAATGTCATATGTGGAAGCTTTGTCTCAGCAACAAAATCAAAATATGCAATATATAGCAACTATTGCACCTCAAGGAGATTTTAAAACGGGACCAACACAATTTATTTCACAAAGCGGTCTAGTGCCTCAAACATTCCAAATACAGCAGACTGAGTCTGGAGGTCTAGTTGCTGTGCCTAGCGGTGGAATACCAGTTTTACTACCGCAAGGCAATGTTGGCATTCTGCCGCAAGCTATTCAGCAAGGTGCTACGATTTTGCCCCAAGGAACAATACAAGCACAAGGAATTTTGTCCCAGGGACCTAATGGCCCAACAATTTTGCCACAGGCAATACACACCCAGAATGGTACCACAATCATACCTCAAGGGACTATTCAGGGGCTCACATCTGGAAATTTAACATCTCAGACAGCAACACTTCTTCCCAACAACACAATACAAACAGGAGCCACAGTAGTGCCTCAAAGTGGTATTGGAAATGGTCAAACGACAATTATTCCTAATGCATTATCTTCACAAGGCAATACACTTATTTCTTCAGCACCTGGAACTACAATTTTACCTCAAGGAACAATATTGCCACAATTCTGTAATGACCAAGTGTTGCTCGGGTCTACTCCGACCTTAGAGATGGTGACTGACCCATCAGGATGTATGTACCTGACAACAACTCAACCAGTATATTATGGTCTGGAAACAATTGTGCAAAATACTGTGATGTCTTCGCAACAGTTTGTGTCTACAGCAATGCAAGGCGTTCTTGCACAAAATAGCAGTTTTTCAGCAACAACAACACAAGTTTTCCAAGCAAGCAAGATAGAGCCCATTGTTGAAGTACCTACAGGATATGTGGTCGTCAACAATGTCGGAGATGGTGTTACTTCGCAAGCTGTATCATCTGCAGCTAATGTTGTCACAGCTCAAACTGTACAGTCTTCACCTCAAACTTTAAAGACACTTAAGTCTACTGTTCCAAATTTGACGCTACAACCTCTGCCTGATAAGCAGCCTAATGTTAATCGACAGACACCCAAACTCATACAAATGAGTCCAGTCTCGATGGGCGGATCACAGCCTGGTGCTGTTATAACTAGACAGAATCTTAATCCTATAACGTCTCAGATACATAGCATGTCTTTATCAAATACGTCGCAAAATTTGCAGAGAACGAATATGTCTAAACCTAACAATGTATCACTGTCCCCGAATGTAACGTTAATTGCATCGACGGGGCAACCTGTGATGGCAATATCACAGTCTATTCCCAATTCATCGACAACATTTTCTATGCAGCCGATACCTTTATCTCAGCCCATCGTGTCAAGCTCGGTAGCACCGTCATCAAATAAAATAAATAACATGAAAATTGAAAATTCACATGTGATTGAAATAAGTGGAAACTTACAGGAAAGTTCAAATTGCACTAGTATGCCTACAATAAGTGTAACTCAAAGTATAAAATCACCTACTCCTTGGCGACAATTGAGTTCTACGAATAATGGCATTGGGATATCAGACAATAAAATTGACATGCATAATATTACTTTGAAGAATACAGCAACTTCAAGTAGTTCATCTATAAATATTCAAAATAACATTGCTATTGGAAGGCAACATACTCATAGTGAAGCTGAAAAACTGAATCAAAACTGTCTTCTATCAGTATCGAATACTGGAAATGCTGTGACGGGAATTACTTCACATCAATTTGACTCTAACATAAATGTCAGTCATCATTCATCGGGACATTCCTCATCCAACAATGTAATTCAAATTACAGCAGGAAATATATATCCACCTTCATCCATGACTAGTAACTTCGATGCTGATACAACAATGAAGCTCAGCAAGATTAATGCGCTTTCAAAAGCAGAAGGGGGTCATTTAAATTTCTCCCAAGAAATAATGGCATCCCATTCACATGTTCAGAATGACAAAACTTTCCAAAACATGGGTCCAAGTGACAATAAACATAACTCAGATGCCATGCAAAATCAAATAAACATTCATAAATTAAGCAGTTGTCAAGTTGCAGGTAATATGAACAATTCTCCAGCTATAAGCATAATACCTCATAATGTTATTCGACCTCAAATGCAAAATAACCAAAATACTATTTCTATAAATAATAATCAGAACCAAATGTGTTCAAATAATTCATCTCATGGACAAGTACAAATACTGAATTCGGTAAACAATTCAATGCAAAATGTGAACATGTCATGTCAAGAAATGTCTATTAACAGGTCGAATGTACAAGTGTCGGCTGAAAATAGTAATCAACAAAGTAACCAACAGAATGACATGATGAGTTCATCTATGAATACTTCAAATATGGCACATGGAAATATGCAAATGATGTCGCATGAGAATCAGCTCACATCTAACCAAATACATATAATGAATGGACAAATACAACAGCATAATCGCCAATTAGAGAATACGAATCAAATAAATCAATTGAATCAAGGAGCGTCTAATAGATCATTCCACGATAACATCATAAGCAACCAACAATCACACAACCAATCTAATATGCTTTCCAGTAGGAATACTCCAGACACCAGCAATCTTCTAAATCAGAATATAAATATGCATAATATGTCTAATAATCACAATTTAAACCGTTCCGATCTTAATGACTTGTCTCATATGCATTTAAATCAGCCAATGCCAGGCATGAACAATATGCAGAATAATAGGATGATTATGGAGAATATGCAAGGACATGGACTTAACAATATGAACCATCAAATGCACACAAATAGATCAATGGATTCTATGCATAACCAACAAATGCACTCCATGCAGCAAATGAACCATCACATGAGTAACAATAACAGCCGCGCTCAAGTCGATAACAATATGCATTTAAGCCAGCAGATGAATATGCAACAAAATCGGCAAATGGATAATATATCACATCACCACCAGCATCAAATGTCTAATGTTATGCAAATGCAAAATAATCGTACACATATTGATTCTAACTTAATGGGTATGCACCAACATGTCCCTAATCAAATGCATAATAGACAGACAATGGATAATAATATGCACATGCATCATATGTCTGGAAATTCTAATATGAACATGAACAACCAAATGGATAACTCAAATGTCATGTC
The DNA here is from genome assembly GCA_018248975.1 of Codatractus imalena. NCBI lineage: Eukaryota > Metazoa > Arthropoda > Insecta > Lepidoptera > Hesperiidae > Codatractus > Codatractus imalena. The sequence goes on along the minus strand of DWJS01000029.1, from coordinate 3,850 downwards.
TAATATTCATAACAATCGGCATGATAATAATACCATGTCAATGACGAACCTCAACACTATGAGCCAAATGCAAAATAATAGAACTACGATGGAACACACCAATCTTATGCAACATCAAATGAACAATATGAATACGATAAACAATATGAATATGCATAACAACATGCAAATTTCCAGTACAAATCATCAATCAATGAACAACCCTTTGATGCACGTTCCTAATATTCCTGACATCAAAAATGAAATACAAAACTCGTGCAGTGGCAGCTGCTCCAATAACACACAGTTTTCAAGTAATCAGTCTACCTTTGAAATATGTTCAAACATGAATTCTACCACTAACATGAATGTCAATAATACTGGAAATGTTATACATGGAATGGGGGTCAATAACGCAAATAGTATGGTGATGAATAATGTCAGTAATAATTCCATGTATGGAGCTAGCAATCAGAATAACTTATCTGGACATGAAATATTAATGAACTGCAATAATACAACAGACCATAACGTCAACAATCTAATGCCTGCTCCTTCAAATCATATGATGATAAATAACTCACAGCCCCACACCAACAGCGGTCAGAATCAGATGTTAAATAATCAAATGCCTGGGAATTCTCAGCTAAACATAAACAGCTGCAGTATGAATACAAACAATTCTACACAAAATCAGTTACCAAATGTAGAAACACAAATTAATAGAACGTCTTTACCAGCCAACGAGCCGCCTAAATTTGCCCCAGAAACTCTAAGAGGTAAAAATATTATGGGTCCGCCACCTGCTCCCAGTATGCCTATATCCAACATTCCTAGTAATGATTGTGCGAAGGTAAATATTATAAGTAATGATAAGCAGAACCACACAATATCAGTTAGCAATCAAATTGGATACCTTCAGATGAACTCACAAAATAACAGAGTGATTAATCTCCCAGAGAGGAATAGAATAAACAATGCTAATCTCGATAATAATATAAATCAACATGTTCCCCAGCAGCATAACATACGTGTGGTCACTAACAATAGCAACACCAATGTACCAGGTATCGCAACCGATCCCTTGACATTCCAGCAAAAGAATGAAAGCAGTGGTACCATGATAAATGTGCCATTCCAGGCCATACCAAATAGTGCACCAATGAATATTAACGTCAATTCAAGCAATAATACAGTTAACATCACAGTGCAAAATAACTTAGTCGATCCTAAAATTGCTTCCAAAGCTGCTTCCGATATAAATTTCCCTATTCAGGCTAATACAAATCTTTTACAAAATCAAAATAATTCGAGTAATATGATATGCATACCTGTTCAAAATAATACTATTAATTTACCAACTCAGAATAGTTCTAGTATTATGCTGCCGAAAGCGCCGCCAACTCAACAGTCCGGGATTCCTACTAATGTCGTTAATCCTATGTCGATGCGGCCAATGAACAGAGTATTGCCGTTGCACAGAGATGGTCAGAGTAAGATTTCTTCAAAAACTACCACCAACAGGACACCTCCGGTACCAAAACAAAGACCTGTAAGCCATGATATGCCTGATCTAAATATAAAAGACGAAAACGTAGATAGTGATTTGGAAAAGGCTATTGCAGAATCTAAAAGAATGATGGAATTAGAAAGGGTTAAAAAAGAAAAAGAAGAAAGCGACGCAGCAAGAGCTATGCAGTTGTCGGCAGAAATGCACCAAGCAAATACAAGTTCTGCTCCAAGAGAAGTAGAAATGTCACGAAATATTGAGTCTGTACAAAAAACACCAAAGATGACATCATTGCCAAGTTTAGATGCCGATATTGAAACTGAACCGCCAAAGATTCTTATCGAAAAAGAAAGTAATAAAACTCCACTAACGGCAAAAATATCGAATTCTTCCGCAAAAGTCCTGAAAAGACCTTTCGTAGACAAGAAGACTGAAAACAGTGAAGGTGTTGCGGTGAAGAAACAAAGTAAAGCAATAAAGGGTCAAGAAAATAAGGCATCACTTTCCAAACAGGTGCCTGATCCGCCAAAAGATGATGGCCCTAAGTTAATATATGAAGTGACATCAGAAGACGGATTCAATTACACCTCATCATCATTGACCGATCTTTGGGCTAAAGTAATAGACGCTGTACAAAATGCTCGTAAAATATCTGGTCTACCTCTCATACAGTATAATCTGACATCTACCCTGTCTGGAGCACACCTTTTGGGACTTAATAATAATGCATTGAGATACCTTATTGAGCAACTTCCTGGGGTAAGTTCAAGTTTATATTGGAAGTGAGAAATTTTATGTCATTTGATGATGATATTGTGATAATTAAAGATAATAACCAATGTTTGTTATTTTTTACAGGCAAGTCGTTGCACTAAATACAAAATACGGCAGGGCAGACCGCTCAGTAGTTGGGACAACAACTTAGATCTGAGCGAAGGTTTCAAGGAGAGCCCTTGGGGAAGCGCAAGAACCGGCCCCGTATCTAGGAAACAAAATCACGATATGTTTAGCTGGATGGCCTCACCTTTTAGAGAGGAACCACCGCCTTTCGGTGGCCAAGAGGGTGATAGTTCTATTTCTAGGTTCGTTTTTTTTTGTATTGTTTTTTGTATATTTCCTGGTAGTAGATAATTTGTTTGATGCGCAGTCCTATATACTGGTATAAACTATATATTTCTGTTTCAATAGGCGCTTGGCGACATTACCCCCGGCGATGAGATTTAGACAACTAAAGGAGACTTCAAAGGCGTCTGTTGGCGTTTATAGATCTCATATACATGGACGAGGATTATTCTGTAAACGAGACATTGAAGAAGGTACAGTTTTTTTTTTAATGTAATTACGACTACCGGTCCTTCGATGGTACAATCGTACAATCTTTGTAAATAAAACTATCTTTTTATTTAAGTATTTTCGTCTACAGTGTAAAAAATCATTATATAGCTTTGTAAGAATGTTTTCTAGAAATAATTTAATGTAGTGGGACGAATGTATAGTCCTTTTGTTCATTATATATCATCTGAAGATTCAATGAACTAGATTTTTTACATCGACTCTAAAGATTTTTCGATCCATTATTCGTGCAGGGAATTACAAATGATTTGTTTACCGTTTCCAGGCGATATGGTCATAGAGTACGCTGGCGAAGTAATCCGCGCCGTACTGGCCGATCAGCGGGAGAAACGCTACGAGGCTATGAGCGGCCGCCGCGGCGTGGGCGGTTGCTACATGTTCCGTATTGACGACAACCTCGTTGTCGACGCAACGTTGAAAGGCAACGCCGCGAGATTCATCAACCATTCGTGTGATGTGAGTTCTTTTATGTAGATAATTGTTCTTATTCGAAGCCGTTCATGTAAAAGCGTATCATATATACTATACATTGCCATGTCCCATACATGGGACCATATCACTCCCATGTCCCACTCAAAACGACCATACCGCGCTTCACGTCGCTTTTGTCTGACCAGTATGGTACATCTGTTCTACAGCTTTTGTATAGAGATCAATGTAATCAAAACTAAGTAAATCGGATTATTACAGATGTTTCAACAGGTAGTATTCGTAAAATGATGCTATATAATTATTATTTTCCTAAGTTATTCACAAAAAAGCTATGGATATGGATATCCATATACACTCAACTCTTCTAATCTTTATCTTCCCTTAATAAACCCATCTGAAGTTGTCATCAATCAATGATCATCATCATCAATCAATTAACAAAATTTATTTTAAAAAATCATTCAATCTATTTTTGGTTGTAATGCGAGTCGTAACGCTCATATTCGGCCCACTTACGTCGGAAATCATAGTGTATTAAAAAATTGTTAAAGGGTAGCATTGGTACCTTGTTTTAGT
>DWJS01000028.1:0-16627 GCA_018248975.1 Codatractus imalena | reverse complement strand
AAGCATTCTATAGATGGTACGTTAGCAATAGCATGTATGTATGTACGTACTACGGACGGACCGTCCGTGAAATCGGAGAGCGGGCGAACGTTGTAAATCAACTGAATGGACTCCGCATTTTTTATGTCCTGTCCATAGGGTGACGTTGTGGAAATATTTTTAAGGATAATTATGAAGTTGGGTTATGATGGACTTTGTGAGAAAACTCACTTGTTGCTATTATGCCCTTAAGTTACTCATACAATATGTAGTAACAGATACCCGTGATTTCGACGGGATTATTTTTTGAGGTAGAAACATATGGAGTTTATTTTAACTTAGCACCATGTGTAAGTCACAAGATTCACACAGTTGCTTATCCAAAGCATGGATTAAAAACTACATCCGAAATAATCTGCCATATTTTTCATTTTTTATCTATAATTAGAATCTTCGATGAGCCATTATGTGCCTACTATGAAACTAACATTATTGATGTTGAAGGTTGGAGTAACAATACATAAGCAACGTGATTTTCCGGGAATTGCAAATTTTAGATAGATGTGTTGACGTTTGAAGTCACTAATAGATCCGTCAAATAAGCGCTTTGTTTATGTCTATGTGTAAATATGATAAAAGTTATTATGCTAATGACTAATAATACCTATTTCGGTAATATATGAATTTATTACATTACAATACATGTCAACACGTGGTACATTATGTTGAAATAAGCCACCAGTGGGTGACAATATCATTTTAAAGAATACAATTCTGTATTATAAACATATAATTGTATTTTAACCCAATATATGTATGGAGACTTCAATACACATTTTATATTTTTATATTTTCTTGATAGGAAAATTTAATGTTTCTCTTACTATTGGGATATTTGAAGTACAGTGATCACGATGTGTATAAAAGCAGTAACTTTTCTCGCTGGGAGTTTGAATCCCAGGCACGCCCGTCTGATTTTTTTCTTAAAATATTTGCGTATTGGAAATTAATTACCACTTGCTTTACAGTGATGGGAAATATGGTGATTAAACGAACATGCCTAAGCAATCTGTAAAAAAATCTGTTTGTGAAGTGTACCTATCTTTCCGCACTAGCTGGTGGAATATGGCCTAAACCGTTTTTAAGTCTGAGCGGGGGACCCGAGCCCAGCAGTGGGACAGAAATGGGTTGATCATTATGCCATACCATACTCTAGAAATAGGTGTAAATATTATTGATATATTTCCCAACTAAAATCACTAGGTGAATTAGATATTAAGTTGTGTAGTTGTCGTTGCAAATTTTGCAATTTATTATTAGTACCATAGACATATAGTAAATACGAGTGTGTTATTAACAAAAAATACTTTCATTTTAAGGACGGGCCAAGGTAACAAAAGCCATTCATCTTGATCGCGTTATTTTTTCTAAAGTCACTGAAGCGACGCAGGGCGCGTGCTATACAGCCAAGCGTGGCGTATGGACGAGCAGATGACACGCGACCGTTATGCCAGCTGCAGGCCCAACCGAATCGTTTACGCGGGCTACTGCTCACAGATTATAAATATCAATAAATGCACACGTGTTTTGAGCCAATATGTTTGTTTTGCAAACTTACGAAACGAACATTCCAAACATTTTTAAAGTACGATCGTCACCTACATATTATAAGGAAGTTTTAAGTTCTCATAAGCGTATAGCAGAATGGATTTTGACGTATTGTCCTCAATTTCAATATAATAATTTTCTAAATACACTATAACGATACAAACAGATAAAAATACAAATCAAAGACAAAATCAAAAAGTCGTTCATTTTTCCTTAATTTTCAATCTTTTACATATTCTGGTGTCTTTTATTTAATTTATTACGTAACTGTGAGTGAACTTTTGTTACTGGATAGTGATGGCCTATAAGTTTAAATGTTACTATTATAATAAAATCGCAGATCTTAAAATAACTTGCGTTTAATCTCTCGTTCTACGCAAAATCAACCCGTAAATGCGTTAAATCCGAACGCTCACGGACACATCTCTAATGGAGCAAGGCAAATGTGCTACAATCACAGTACAGCGTGTAAAGTAAACTTTATTGGTTAAAAGATAAGATTAAAATTAACCTGCAAAGCTATGAGACGTAAACTGTATCGGTATAACTTAGTCATGCTTTCGCTACGATTGCATTACTATTTATGACTGCCATAGCTTTGATTCGTGATTGAAAGAGTGGAAACAACGTGTATTTGTTCGGTTTCTTTTCATTGCATTGAACTATTAAGTACTACTACTGTATTTAACATGTTTTAACAACAAAAGTATGGATTCTCTGAGTGAGAATCCATACTTTTGTGTGTACAATCAAATGGCGTCAAAATAGTTGAAAATACATGTAAATACATTCCCCATTCAACGCTTTTAAGACCAAATTAGCAGAATACATCATAAAAAATAATTCACTCATTTAAATATGAAAGGGTTGAATGGGTACGTGATAAAATCTGTATGTACTGATGATAGCTTAAATTAATTCAAAGTCAATCTTTGTTCTCATAGAAGTGTCGATTTTTGTTTTATTTGAGATTAAATTCTTTAAACCTGAACCTATTTTTCACGTCAAAATATTTAAATATTTGCGTATATATTGTTCATTATATAAAATAAACATATTTTCGTGATCTCATTGATACCTTGGAATATACTGGGAATTTCTCTAGTGATTCTAGTAATGTGCTTGTGAGCTACGTCACGTACACATCTACTCGTAAACCTATTTCAGGATAACTAAGTGTCTGCGAGCTTCAGTGACCTTATCGGGACTGGTTTACTTTTATTGCGTAAAGTTATATTGTCTATTACTTATAAGACAATTACTATAAAACATATTACTGATAAAGACAATATCCGTAATTAAATATGCCAACATTTAAATTCACGATTACTACGCTGAAAATATTAACCATCGGCAACAATCGCAACCTACATATTTTGTTAACAGTTACCGTAATTTACATTTTGCAGAACAGTTTTCAAGCCAAAATGACCGTGAGCATAGTGAAGTGACTAGGCAAGTCATGAATTAGCATAAACCTACCAATATCTCAATCCATTCATTCCTCAACTCATTCATTCCTATTTTAGGCTTGATGGAAGAAAAAGCCAGGAACTCCTTCTGTATTTTCGAAAATCAAGTTTGTTCAAAGGTCTTTATATGTATTGCTGACTTTATTGTACGAAATTTGGGCAGCTTCATGATTATAATTATGTAGTCATTATACTTCTAATTATAGTACTCTTTGTTAGCATTTAGACAGTTTAAAATGGAACAAGGACAAATTCTGCGTTTCAAAAATGTGTTTGTTTCTCTCAAAAAGTCCAATTATTGACCTAAAACTATAATTGCGCACATATGTAAGTACGTATGTACAGTACAGTACTCATGTACTTTACATACTACTGTACATAAGTGCTTATGTAAAGTGTACACTTTACTCAGTAAGTTTGGTCACAAGCGATTTATCACGGTGTGCATCCATCGCCGGCCTTGAACAAACACTGCAAGCGTAATTATCGAGCAATGGAATGGAAAATGGGGCGACTCGTGAACGTTCAATTTCCATATTCTGAAGGCGATGCAATTTCACGGCGGGCGCCGGCGTGAGTCGCGACTGTACTCTAACCAGCACGCGGCCCGCGCATACAAAGGATAATTACGCTTTCTCGAACAGCAAGCGAAAAGACGCCAAATCGCAATAGCAACTTGCCATTCAAACGTGATGGTGGAGAAAACAATGGTGGTAGAAACCCGTTGTTCGTCTCGACTGGAATCATAACCAATTGCCAATTTGAACTTCAGGAGAATTAACGCATGCTTTAAGCTGTGACTAATACTAGAAAATATAGCTTAATCCGACTATAGATCAACAAAATTGGAACGGTAAAACTTAATCAATCTACATTTGTCAACATCTTCAACTGCTCCACTTCATGGACTGAATCAGCAAAATGAATTGGCATTAGAAAACAGAATCCTTCTTAAGTATGCCCAGTATAGTATAATATGAGGTTTTTAAAAAACCGTACTAAAAGGGCTCTCCTTCAAAGCTGGCAAAGAATTGACGACGTATGTGATTCTGCAAATATCTACAGGCGACGGTGACGTCTTTTCATCAAGTAGGTGGTTTAACTTATCTCTTAGTTTATTTTGATAAATAAAATATAGCTATGACCCAAATAACAAGACACAAAAGAATATCGCTAGATGCAGTGTCTATTATTAAAATTGACTCGATTTTTTACACCGAAATAGTTACAATAATAGCTTAATCGCTCTAGGCAGCATAATGTTTTTCACTGAATTATTGGGCTTTAACGTACTTTTTCAAACTGTTTCTTTATCCCAAATAATTGAATTATGGGTAAAGTACAATCCAATTTATTGCAAAATATACTTCTTTTTCCCTCGAATTGGCACATTCAGCGAACAGAGGCAGTCGTGCGCGTCGTGAGGGCGACGGTTGGCGAGGCGCGAACAGTGCTAAACGTCTTAAACAAGTCGCCGAGTTGGGAGAGATGCGTTGTTTTGCAATTGGATCATCTCGTCTCAGGCTTTGTTCACACGGGGCGATATGACTGCAAATTCAACACTTGGTTGGTACTCTTCGCACTTCGTCTTCGCTTCGCTTCGTCTCTACGATGAATTTATGTTTGAGCTCCAATATTGACATCCGGTGTGGTATCGGCGGGTTCATGAGTTATGGGTTAGATTTCTATCAAAATATGTTTTTTACCTTTTCGATAGATTAATTATAATTAGGGCCAATTCCAGCCTTGTATTGGTCAGACTCGAAGTAAGGGGGCTGGATTTTTCTATTTCATATTTAGACAGGATAATGAAGGAAATGTAAAGCAAAATGGTATTGTAACTGGAACGTTGCAGTAATAAAGTTTGCAAATCATCTGTTATATAAACGTTCCGTGTGTATATGTCAGTTGGCGTTACCAAAATCCGCCGGAGTGCGAGGCTGGCTCATGTTTGCAGATATAAGCGCTTGTGTGGCGCAGGAACTCGTGAGTCATGCCCCTTTGTGGCTCGGGGACGTAATCAGGTGTTTTATTATTGACACAGCTATTTACAGGAAGGTCGGTCTAGTTTTGGGGTTCGTTAAGTGAAAACCACACGCGAAGCGCTTATGATTTATTGATTATGTTTTGACGTGGGTATTGGTCAAAATTGCGTGCCATTGTCATTAAGTCAATCAAATAACCCCAAAAAACATGTTTTCAATTATATGCATTATTATGTTACACAGTCTGCCACGCAAGGGGAAGGGTTCGATTCCCAGACAAATGTCAAAATGAATTTAGAACTCCGTTTTGGGTCTGAGTGTTTGTGTACTTGTCTCTATGTATTATGTCTAGAAACCGAGAATAGGGATACGAATATAGATAGTGTTACTTTAATAGGTACCTATCACCATACTGTTTAGTTACTGAACTTCGCCACTGACTATAAACACGTATTGTAAGGTTCGGCATTGAGGCTAGCAATGCAGTTTATTTCTGACAACAATCCAAAAGCGGTTACCTTAGCTGCTTGTTCTGTTTGAGATAAAAAAAATCAAAATAATCCCATATATTTATCTAGGAAAAATCTATACATCAGTTCTTAGAACTTTAGAAGTCCACGAGATTATCTGTGTGCAGAGATTACAAAACATAAATATGTTCGCAAGAAGGCATTGAGGCCCACTCTTTAATTGGAATCGCTTAGGTGCTCCCGATGCTATCCATGAAATGAGAGGTCGCGCTTCAAGGCTTCGGTTGCCTATACTCCCTAACAAATAATGTCTAAATTGATATAACGCGGAACATTGCACTGCCACTTGCTTTTAATGATTCATGCGATTTTTTACTTTTAAACCATATCAAAATATATTTCCATGACTTCGCGGCATATAATAGGATATTTTTATTATTTTTCAAGTGATTTTAAAGTACAAAAACGTATCCGCATCTGATATTCCCCTATACTGATAGCAACCGACAAAAGTTGCACGTGTACGTCATTTGCATATATAGTACAACAATTACTACAGTCGGAATTTGGTATGCTTTGACATTTTCAAAACAATTTGTACTATATTTTTTGTATTGCTGTAATATTTTCGTCATAGCTTGCCGCCTACCGCCGAACAAAACATCGAAGTCTTTCGTATTCCACCTCAAACAAAAGTTATTCAAGTTATCCTTCGCACTGGAACGTGACTGCCAGAATCGAGTTTCGAGGAAATGTTTACAGAGAACTAGAAACTTATTTATTCGATTCTTTCGAAGTCATTCGGTTTCATTTCCATAGAATACATAATGTATAGAAAGAGTACTTTAACATTCTCAGTGGAGACAGTGACATTATTGAAAATTTCTAAATCGTAAATATCTACATCAACGTTTCAAGTTATAATTTACTTGTTATACCCTATTCCCGCATTTCATAACGATATCTTCAGCATCAGCGAAACAGAGAAGATTATAGATTAATATCAATTATTATCTTAAACTTTCCTCTATAATTAAATCTAATTACTTCTACAAATAAGCGTATTCAAAAACAAAGAAGTTAATCAGCTTTATAATACAAATACTCCATTATGTGGTAACTTACTTATGTAGTAGTTATGTAGTAGTACCTACTTATGTAATACTTACCTTAGTAGATATGTGCAAATGACGATAAAAATAATATCGCAAGAATATTGTAATACCGGTGTCCATGCATACGAAAGGCATTTCTACGTGACAGCATGTCTTTTTTTTTTCCTTTCCCTTCAATTTGGTCGTTCCAAGAAATTATTTCTAGTCTGCGTTCAGTTCCCGAAGTTGTTTGAGCGTTAAATGAGTCACTTGAAACTACGTGGAAGTTTTCATGCGTATATTTTTACGATCAATAGTTATTACTTCGCTTAATCTCACTATACTTGTTAAAAGATATCCATGTTTATGGTAGCACTCTTTTATCAGAAAATTGGAATGAAAATTTTGGTGTTGTCTGATTCATTGTTATCGTAGAAGAAAATACATGTAGTAAAAATAAGTACAACATAAACATCGTTTATGTTAGGAATTTGAAATAAGTTGAATGTATTAATAAACAGTGCCACCATTACTTCTGCTGCTTAACAGCAGTATTAAACACGGTGTTTGAAACATAGATAAAGGATAGAGGATGTAGGAAGAGACACATGAATAGGTGACCTCTGGAAAGGTTCCAATCCTATTAGGTACTATAACTTACCAGTAGGTATTAAGACTGCAGGCCACTTTACTATTAAATTTCATTTAAAAAAACTACTACTTGCAATCATCTGTTTTTTAAGGTATGTTAAGTTTACAGACTTACATTTGAGTTCAATGGCCTGTAACAGACGCATTCTTGAAAATCTGTGGCGATTTATGGATGGATGTGGATGGTGGATTTATGGTGTGTAGTACCCACAGCAACGGGTTACCAAAAATGTTTTGTTGATGCCGATCCCAAAAACACAAACCTCGCAGTTAATATTTGATTTACCTGTCTGTTACCTTTAAGACAAGTTGCCAAAGTTCTCGCGTTAACGACGTGCCTGGAAACGAATTTATTTATTAAACGTCTGGGGAGAGTCGACCTAGAAGTTAGACCTACATATTTAATACCTAAGAGGGTAACCGTCGGCGAAGATCACCTCAGGAATTTTTTACCTCATGAAAATGGCAACAAGTCCTTTCTGAATGTGACAGATTGAGGACTAAATTGGAACGTCTCTTGTAAGATTATGAAGGTGGTAGAACTCGTTAGGTTCGACCAGGGAAGTACCACCGCCACCCTCATAATCCTCCGTGAAACAATCTTTGTGTTTCGGTTTGGAGAGTCGTGGTTGCCGGCTATACTTAAATACGAGGCGAACAGCTTAGTCCCCAGGGGTAGCAACTTTGTGATCAAACTTAGGTATGATTTAATTGTACTTAGGGATGATTACTAATGGGCGGCAGTGGCCACATACCATCAGAAACTGCGTACTCGTTTGCCACTTCTATTTTGTAAATGAACATGTCCGCCTTACGTTCCATACACAATTCTCAACTAACCCTCAAGTACTCAAACAGGTCCGTTATTATACTGAGCTGACTTGTCTTGTGCCACTTGTCTTCTTAAGGATGATTTATGAACGATGCGTAATTACCGACTGGTACATACAAACACGTAACTTCACATATGTATGAGACATTGTGTACTAAGTGAGCTTGTTTAGTTTCTAGTTTCGTTTACTAATGATCAGTTAGGTTCACGACGCATGCAACTATTATAGGAAGAACTATTATTACAAAAACAATTATCACGTAAAATTATAATACCCTTCACTAATTGATGAAAAAGAGCTGGTTATTTTCAAGGGTCTCAGAAGATTAGAATAGCTGATAACACTTTCGATCGAGGTACAGTTCGAACAAAAAGACTAAATAATATCATAATTGGTTCAATTGTTCGGCAGCTACGATGCCACATATGTACTCGTATATACACACATGATATAGATACATGTGATACATACCTCTCTTTTAGCGTCGTGGGATAAAACAAACTGAGCTGATACAGTATGTGGTAAAGCTTTTAAAAATGGCAGAATCTTTTGTGGTAAGACTGCTGCGGACACTATTCTTTGTCTTATATCAGTCTGTCTATGTCACATGTCCAACTACGCACCGCGCCAGACTTACTTAAGTTTGTAGATGAGTTGGGATCTACACAAGCCGCGGGGCCACGCGCGTTTCAAAACTTCTATTACCTTTTAATGGTTCTGCATAATATATCTAAAGTTATTAAATACTCGTAAGATGCGGTATTAAAACTTTGATAATGAGTTTATAAACCTCGGATTACATATTGTTCGCGATGGATAGAATTACTTTGGTGTCTTTATTCGGAGTAAAACTTTATGTCACATTTAACGAGGGAAAAATCCTGATACGAAAACGATACGAGGGATTTGGGATTCCGTAATGGGGATATCGGTTACATCCGCGCTTGGACCACCCATCAAGTACCTTAATGGTAGACACAGACCCTTATATGGCATTGCATCCTTAACATATGCATGTATGTACGTAGTAGATAATATATAAATATGCAAGTAAGGTCGTTTAATGCAATAGAAGTAACAAAGCGAAATTTACTTAATAAGTCTTATTAATAGGTCACTGCCGCCTCTAGTTAGTAGAACAGTAAATGGAAGAGAAACTAAATCGGTGACAGATGACACCCAAGAGGACTTATAAAGAAAGGATATTAGAAATATTTGGTATCAATGTAAGAATCCCATTAGTTGCAAAATAAATTAATTAAATAGAAATTTGAAGAAGTTAGTAAACAAATAACCTAGTGGGAAGTTACCGTTACAAACGTTACAACAACAAGAGACTTTCTGGGTGTCTCGTTTTGACAGCGACAGAACCCGTCGTGGCTTAACTTCAGAGCTGCTGTGTATGCTACTACTGGTATGAAGAGTGTGATAAGGATAAAACATTTCATAATCTTGATTTGGCTTTGATAAAAGATTTGTTAGATGGGAGTTAATCGCCATTTACCCTCAATTGGATTGGATTTGCTCGTTTATTACTCCTATTTTATATAAAAAATACTTTATGTAACTAGTAATCAAGCAGTCTTTCATTTTGAAGTTAATACGAACATGTCATTTGTATAGATCTTATAATTGCAGAGGTATTGCGGGAAAGCTGCATTTATTATAAAGATTATATAGTTCAAGAAACACAAGAAGCAAACTTGACTAGTGCTTAACAGTATTTACATTGTTATTCAGAGCATAACTTTGCCACATCTAAGCCTCGTACAATAAGTTAAACTCATCGTCATACTTCATTACTAAAGCGTGAACTATATTGGTTAAATCCAAAAACATACAAAGTTTGTGGTCGTCTCGTAAAGTTATTGCCACTGTAGTATACCTACGATTATTCTTCCCGCATCTAGTTTCTACTCAAGAATTTGCGAAGTGGCAATAGATGTTGGAATGTTGTGCCCGTATGCGTTACGATGCATGGATTTAAATTAATGGATATGCCCTCGAGTTCATCTTTGACATCGTTTATCAATGTGTTACAAATGGCTACGTGGCTATAAAGATTATGTCCAACGTATAACGACGCTATTTAAGCAATGTTTACGAGAAACGATGTATTTTAATATATATCATTTCTTGAGATAACATAAGTTTCAGATCCCATACCATTGCACCAATCATTTCAATTTTGTTATTATTTTTACTGCTACGGAATTAAAAAATAGTTAAACTCTGTCATATGAATGTTAGTTCGGTAATCGCAAGTGGCTAAATTTTATGGCCGCTTCCGTTCTTATGTTTCGAGAGGACGTTAAGCCTTTCCCGGATAAAAGTCGGTAAACCTTGAAGGCCTTTGAAAATAAATTGGGGCCGTGGGCCTCCAACTCTTACATCCCTCCTCCAATCCGCATTGAATTAGCGTTGGCAGCGCTCTTCCTCAATTGTGGGAAGAGATCTATGACCAGTGACACATAAAAAGCGATGGAGGTGAGGCAGGCCATATTGAATGTATGTTCACATAATACAAAAACATTTTTTCTTTTATTTTTAGCGTTGTCACGGTATGGCGGGTATATCTATGGGTTTAAGTCTATGCGTATGCATTAGAATGCCAATTTCACAGGGGACCGATAATGGCGATGCAAACGAGGGGCTTGTAAAAATTCACCGCCATGCTGCTGGCATTTCGTTCGGGGACTTTCTAAATTTGGTAGCCGGCACAATGCTCAATACATATTTATAGCGCATTTACGTTACGCTAACGATCTTAGACCTCGATAACAATTTGGGGGCCTTTAAATACTACGGCGTGACGATGGAGAAACTTAGCACATGTACAAAAGCAGATTTTTTAATAATGGAATGCTTAACTTCTATCTTCTATAACCAATTAGACTGTTTATGAAGATGACGGTCAAGTAGGTCATCACTTACTCAGTGACAAAGTGTTCGTTTTCATCCAAACTGCTATAAGTATTCATAAATCATAATAAGAATTTCATGAGTATTCATTTACATAACAGACGTAGCAAGTGTAGATCACCTGATGTTAAGTTTGATTACTGGCCCATTTACATTCGACGTCGATAAACCAGTCATAGATGCATTACTTGAGGATCAGATCAAATGCCTCAGAGTTAAAATTTAACCTGTTATTGGTTTAATATGCTGCGAATTTTAGAAATATATTTCGATTTGATTTTGATTATTCATGTAATCATAAGGACATCTTAATCAGTAATTTACTTCATTTTCGGTTCTGACGAGCATTAAAAAATATTAATCAGATATGGAGCGAAAAAAATCATTCGTAGTTGCGCGATTGCCCCAGTTCTAAAAGTGCTGAAGAAACTTCATAAACACCGGCAGACCAACGTCATAACAAGAGCCCATCAGAAACACAATTTGGAATTGGCGCATCCAAGTAATACCATACTAGTAGGCTGTTACGGCCGTCAAATCCACGGCGCTTGCCAAAACGGAGCTATCGGCTTTCGGAATTTCACTGCACTGATTACGTCATCCGCGAGCATTTTATCATGACAGCGCTCCATTTGGCGTGGCTGCGAATAGCTTGAGTGCCTGTCACACTGCCAAAGAGCAAAGTTAAGCGTTAACTAATGAGTTGGTAAGCAAAATTAACGAGCAGGAGAGATGTACCCGTTCATTGATATTAATAATAAACATCATACAGATGCTTGTTGTTGCCCAAGTGCCTATAGTTGAAGGGTATAACAGTAGTGCATAATGAGGAAAGTAATAATGAGCGTTCAAAATTTAATCTGGTAATCTGGTGGTTTCTTTTTGGACTGCGCCCACGTCGCTGTCACATTTTTTCCTATTTTCGTGTATTTCATGCAATGTTGAAAGTATCTCATTTGCATATAAATAACGTATACTCCATTTCTATGTTCTTTCAATACAGGAAATCGCATGCCTGTCGGAAGTATGGCAACAAATTTAGAGGCAGAGGCGTACATTTTAAGGCTCTGCAATATTTATGCTAAATGGTTAGAAACGCCCCTAAATGGTGATGCTTTATGACCTAACTAATGGCTTGTGAATTCGGCTGCCATCCATCCCACTCGGCACTCGCCTGTCACGTACAAAGCTTCAGATAAATGTTTCAAATCTAAATTGCAATGACTCTTTAAATAACGTTTCTAAGGCTTATACGATAAGGCTTATTTGATAAGCTTTTAAATATTTTTCACATATTATTATTCTGTTATTGGAAGGATGTAAATATAGTAATTTAATATAAATAGTTCTTGATATAATATAATCATTCTTAATTCTTTCAGCACAGCGGCATCAGAAACCCATTTGTGCTGTAAAGCAGCAACGCTTCCACTGACATGAAGAGCGGGTAGATTGATATTTATCCGTTTATCCGATTGATACAGAAAGCCACAAAGATTGAATATTAACATGTGATGATTTATGTATGTAGTAGATAAGGTAGAATGATAATTCCTCGAGGCGATAGAGGTCGTTTCAAATAATTTTCATATCAAATATAGAATACATTAACGACGTTGTGTTATATCTTCTGAGATTGGCCCATGTTTGATATCTTTACACAGGAGCGAGAAATCTCTACCAAGTTGCTAAAATGCATGAATATTTAACATCATGACACCAACATTATAAACACCCATTAGACCTAATTCACACGATGTCAGTCGCAGCGTGATGTTAAACATGTTGATGATTCTAAAGTTTTTTTATTTCACTAGATTTATATGATTTTAAAGATCTTGCGTATTGTTGACTTAATAATCTGAAGTCTGTTCGTTTCTTTAACACATATAAGTTTAATCAAGTCACGGTTTGTTACATGTACAATAGGGTTAATTCATTCAAAACCGAGTTATACAATGGTGCTATTATTATAAGGCAGTATATCAGAAATTTCATTCATTCGGTCATTTTACCAAAAGTTCAAAACGCGAAAGTAATTAAACTTAATGTGAAATCACTGCAATAAAACCTTAAGATAACAAATTTTCTATCCTTATCAAATTACCATTTACGCCTTTCAAGGCGATGTAGGCTATCATTTTAGAAATTATTCAACCAATTTACATTTAGCGTAGGAAGCAGCCTCTAAAGCCATGTTGTTTTGTCTATTAACAAAACCAGTATGGTTATAACACCATCTAGGAAGTCATTCGAATCACTAATCTCTATCGGAAAGCACTTTCAAAACTGTAAATGGCTAATGATCTATGGAGGAAGTAATGACAATCTCGTTAAGGCTTTTTGATTATGAAGTGCCGACAAACTTGCAACATTCTCGTATACTTATATCGTGTATATGTTTTGCAAACTTCCTCTACTCTTCTCTGCTTTACGTTTAAAACCTACTATTTCATTCATGTTCCTATATACTTCCCACGTTTTTCGGTTTTATGGTTTTGAATTGCCGGAATCTCCAGAAGAAATGATGACATAGAAATCAAAAGATTAAAATCTCTTATCTCGACTATTTCTTCCAAATGCGTAAAGACATAATCTATGTCAAAACTACCTATTCACATTTGCAAATAATCCATGTTATGAGAATATTTTATATATTTTAATCTTATACAAATTCCGATCAGAATTTCGGTACAATTTTTGACGATTAGTCATAATCAGGCGGCGTATTATAGAGGCGTTTAAATGATTATTTTAATGGAATGACTAAACAGGAAAAGGCCTAAAGGTGTACCGGCAGATAACACTTCTACTGGCCATTCGCCGCCAGCCCGAGTATCGGTGTGGTTGCAGATATCGTCTCTATTATTGTAATGACCGCCGTTGGAGCAGATTGCCGCGACTTGAATTGATCGTTATTTGGCGCAATCGGTACTTGCTTATTTGAAACTACCTTTCTAAGGTAATCGACTTCAATTTGTTCAGAATTGCCGAAGATAAAGAATTACTAAAAAAGATTTTGACAGTATGACCTACAAATACTACCAATGCTGTAGTTTCATCATAAAATAACACCAGCCTTCTAACCTTCACCTTCCAGTAATGAATTAGAAGGTGACGTAGGGTTGATGGCTTCTAAACATAGAAACGGAATAGCACAATGACTACATTCTAGGATAGGATATGAGGGTTTGCAGGGGGAGGTCTAGTTCCAGCAATATATGTATATATATATTGCTGCAAATCACTGACGTAGAAATGTTATTCTTGGCACACAGATCCTGGCTTCATAAGCAGGCTACAGATGTCCTTAATAGGAGTGTAAAATAAAACTAGGTAAATAGACAAAAACTGCAACACCTACTATTAAATTTCTTAGGATATCGAGAATTGTTGGTGACTTTAATAATAACTTTTACAAAGTATAAAGTACTTTCTATGAGAAATACGTAAATTAATTATGTATATTAAAATGGAATATTTATGAAATAACCAACATCATCTATCACAATAATCCAATGTTGATAGAATACTTGAATGGATGGAAAAACGGATTTCGTAAGCATTACACAAATCCGACAAACATTGCCCTGTCCCACTAGGAACGAGCAAACGGAAGACACAAGCGATATTGAAAGTTCGCTGGTAATGAGAAATTGATAAATATGCCAAATTTATATAAACACAAACTACCAATCGTAATGTATGTATTTGTATACAGTAGTGTAGTTAGATAATATATTAATTTCTAAGTCTAATTACCTAGGTTGTGACAAAAAATAGTTTTCGTAGGAATAATTAAGTCCGTTTTATTACGAGAAATACGCAGTCTCGTCAGGGTAATAATACAATAATAGCTATCATGTTATTAGATTAGTACATTTTGTCACAGCAGATGTTGATATTGGTGTGGTTGTAAAGGAGGATTATAATGAAATCTTAATAACAAAATAAGAAAACATAACTAACTCGGACTAAGTCGTCTAAGTTATTCATTCTCTCCGCCAATATCAGTCTATCTAAAATTATTTATTTATTTTTGTTAAAAATAATCGAAAGCTTAACTTTACCACCTTGAACTTGTAAATTAGTTTTAAATAACGGATTTACATTTTTCTATACATATATAGGTGCTTACATTTGTCAGTTAATATGTTTACTTTCATTATAAAGATTTCGTTTCGTTTTGTTTTGTTCTGTTATCAAACGACCTTTGCATATTGACCGTAGTGATTCCGATTGGCGAATAAATTGTATTATTGCGTCTGAAGAAACATGTTTCCAATACTCGCTGACACTAATCTTAAGTTAACGTTAATTAGGTAATATTTCCTCATTCGACTCGTTCTCCGTTCATAAAACACGTCCCTTCAGATAGCGAAAGTCGATGGAAAAATTTCCATACCGAAATGTCAACGACAACATTTGATTAAGTCGAGCCGCTCGTTGCGAAAAACATCACGTCTTTATGCGAACGTATTATTTATTCGTATTAATTAGTGTCCGACCAAACGGGATTTTTAGCCGAAAACGAAATTGAGCTTTCGGCTACGGTCTTAGTTTCGGCCCAAACCGAAATCGCATCTTACACGTTAAAATTACTATTGTATGTTATAATAAGGGACCATAAGGTTACAACTTCACCCGAAATTAGCCGAACGGTACACGACAATGCACGAACACTGATATTCACGCACGAGTGAAGATTGGGCCGATTTTTATCCGAAATAAAAACTGTGGACGAAAGTAGATTTTTTTGGCCAAACCAGACAAATTTGAAATTGAACCTTTGGTTTGTCTAGTATAAATGTAATTAAGTTAAACGGCTGTATCGTCGGAAATTATTTATTACAACCACTATCGTATTTATGTTCCGTCGGAACACGACGCTTGAACATCTGACGTATGTGCAGGTTATCGTTTGATCTGAATATCTAGTCCGATACGCTATCGGGATCTTGCTGTCACGTTTACTGCTTTGTGAGAAATAATTGTATTAGTTCTATAAAATATGATGGCGATGTGTGTAGACGAAGTTCCTTAGTTTTTTTTTATGAAATTCAAGTAGCAGCACAAGCTTGCAGTCCACCTGGTGGTACGTCGTCACTGTCCCCGATGGACATCAGACCACCCTTAAACATTATTGGAGAGCCGAGGTCGGCAACAGACGCGTAACTTCTTGGTATCAAGTTTTATTGCCTCGTTTATGTTCATAGCTGCTGCCTTTTAAATAATAATTCAAGTATGCTGCTGAATTTTTCCTTCACTTTTTGAGAATAAAATTATTGATAACACAGAGCAGTACATATGTACATGTATACGTATGCTACGTATTGTATAAGTATGCTGTGATAAAAGCCGCGGTAGCCTTTCGGCAGCCTAGTAGTTTCAAATTCGGCCTCCCACGCTGAGGGTTCGGGTATCGAATCTCAGGCGAATCTCTCATTTTTCAAAGTTATTTGCGTATTAGAAATTATTTATCACTTGCTTTAATGATAAAGGAAATCATAGTAATACTAATAATAGTATAGGAAACCCACATCCATCAGAGTGCTATAAAAAAGAAATGATTGATAAAAATAAACTACTTAAGCCATGCATAAAAGCTTAAAC
>DWJS01000027.1:0-16796 GCA_018248975.1 Codatractus imalena | reverse complement strand
AGATAAATCAATCTTATATTTTGTAAGTAGTAAGACATACAAAATTATTACTGAAAAAAAAAATTTTTTTTTTTTTTTAAGTAATAAGTAATCCAATATATCTTTAATTTTAACTCAGTACAAAGGTTTTTATATGAAAATGTCACAAGTTCGCATGTAAAGTTAGAACGAAAAATGAATTTATAAATAAGTATAAAATATATGCAATGTTGGAAATCTTTCAAATGTTCTATAATTGGTTTCGGAGGCGTCGGTCGTCGGTCATTCTCATTGCCAATACCTATTTTTCCATTTTGTAACTAAATATTACTGGACAACGTACCAACTCACAAAGTACAAAGTGTTGGTAAATTGTTTTTAAAAAAATAACCTAGGTACATAGCGTGATTCGAAATACAAGCGTAATTATTCGTGACCTTGAATTTATTTCGTCTAATATCGGACGCTACGGCAACAGAGTAAAAAATTACACATAGAAAAGAAATAAAATTGTAGGCAAGAGTGACCTACAATTTTATTTCTTTTCTGTTTTCGTTGTTCGGTCATTCGTTGGTATCTCGGCGAATTTTCTCAGTTGAATTCTTTTTACAATTCGCCGATAAAAAAATAACGTGCATTAAAGATGTATACAACAAATAATGAACGTACCTATTGTTACGTATCTAATCTCATACTGAACTGTACCAAATCAACCCTTCATCATCATATTGACCTACTTAATACAATAATTTTACGCGAGCTCATGTGAAATAGAATGAATTGTGATTCAACTAAACAGAATCACTGGTGTATCGCTATTATATGTATATTAATTTTATTATGGGAGAAGTCTTTTAAATTGTTAAATTGTACATTTCAAGGTTTTCAGTTCGGGTCACGTAAGATTTTAATTCCTGAAATCTAAGTTTCACAATACTTATTAAGCTCGTCGCAATTGAATACGCCATACATATACACAAACAAAGATGGTGCACACAAAGATTAATAAACAAACACCGAGACTCGAACACCGAACAGAAATCTAAATTTATAGACGTAGATGTCTGGCTGGTCGGGGATCGAACCCAAAACCCTCTACGTGTCAGACTTGTATTGTGATTGCTTCGCCACGCGGATCATCAACTTTTCTATGCAGTACACTTTTCAGTCAGGGCAGTCTAATCAAACCTATATTACCAACACGATGTCTCCACGCATACCAACCATAATGGTCCACATGAAAATACTCTCGCCTTAAACAATTTCCAATTTATTCGGGCTCATATACAAACGATTAGGTAATATTATATTTGTAATCATCATACAAAATCATATCCAATGTAATATGAATTCGCCAATTACAACATTATATAGTACAATACAACAGGTGCCGGAAGCGTAGTGTTTAATGAACGGAAGTCTATGGAATTAAAGTCCTATTAGCCCCCGGTAACAGGATATTCGATCCATGCTATCACCATTTAAATCTGCAAAAAACGCAAAAATACAGATAATGAATAAAGATAATGAAGAAAATAAAAATTTAATTTGGGAGTTTAATAATACAATATCGTTCGTTTCTATATTAAAAAATAAATAAAAAAGTCCCACCATTTCCATACACAATATAATTAATCACAACTTTGATATGGTGCTAATGGTTTTTTTGTTATCTGTAACTAACAGATTCATCATTATTTATTATTCGTCTACCGATCGCGAAAACAATGGCGTAACCCAAATACAACGCGCCTTTTGTGTCTGATCACCGTGATTGCTAGTTTTACTCAATCATTGAACGGAAAACACTCTCTTTACTTGTCTCTTTCTATGTCCTTGGAATATTGGCTTGAGTTGGATAATTTCATCATGAGAAGAATTGTCATAGATTTGAATCGTAGATGCGCTTTAGTACCATGTATATTCGAAATTGACTATATTTAAGTGAACTGTGCACATTTAATTTGAATCGATAAATTTTGAGGACGTAAGTCATCCTCCCATCCTTTTTAGTCCTATAGCTTGGAATTTATCATACAAAATAATCATCGAAGTAAAATTTTTGCACGACTTTGTTTCGGATAGCTTGTTAAGCCGTTGGTACAGGTTATCGCTAGATATTAGCAGTTAAATCTAGAAGGCCTCGCGTTCTTAAATATACGGTATATATATTGTCCACTAATCCTTGCCCACTTTGAAGCAGTGAGGTGGGGTATCCATGCGTCCCCCAAACATAATTTATGTATCTGCCTAGTCGGGAATCTAACGCGGGTTCCTCGGCATGGCAGTTGGATTAAGTCATGGCTTCACCACTGAACATGTTAAATTTTCTTTACCAGTTTGTTCATATAATGAGCATACATTGTCATTATTTTTATCTAATTTGAAATTTTCAATCACCAATACTCATTGTTCTCGTGGAAGTCACAGTTGAGTTACACCATTGTAGTATTTGTAATCTATCGTTCAGTAATTTTGTAGTTGGTTTTTGTGACTGTGATCAATTGATACACTCACGTAGTACATTCTAATATATTTCGACCGCGTGCGTTATGTACGTTGACCCTGACAACTAGTCAGTGTTTAATGTAGTAGAAATTCGAGTGCAGCAGCAGCAACGTCACACCTATTCTGGTTTTCTCAGTAGTTTTCGTATGGGTCAAAGTATGCACGCAATCCGTTTCGTCCGAAGTTTCTGACATTTTTGAAGGTGGTGGAAGATTGTGGTTGGGTTCCGGAGGCACCACTGTAACACCTACATTAGAAGTGTAATGACAAGAGGGACACGTATCCAAGGCATTAAACTTACATCTCGCAACGCATCCGTGGCTAACTTCAAAAGTCCAATCCTATATAAGGTTGATAACATGTGTTCATGGAAGGCAGTGGCCACTTATCAGATATCGTATACCACTTCTATAAACAAAAACGACAGGTAAGCCTATTCTGTATAGCTATCCAAAATGAATTCCATTTTAGCCCCTAGATCTAGCAACACTTCTTTAATGCACTTCGTGTAGGATGTCTGTTCTATTTGAAGATGCTTACAATGTTTCATGGCCGTTAGTAATTTGTACAGTCGTCTGAACTATCACAGTGGGTTCTAAAAAGTTAATTAAATCTTCCAGAGCTTGTCGAGGTTAATGTCATTACTAATTGCCAATTGTCTTTTGATTCAAAAGGTCAGTATTTCTGAATAACGGCTTTATCTTCACTTTAAAGCCGTTATACTGACCTTCGGAATTTTGAAAGTTTAGAGAAACCTATTTATAGAATAGCCCCTGAGCGTTAGTAAGGATTTAATGTGCGTAAATTTCGTACGGTGAGACCGAATTCTGGAGAGATCCAAACCATACCTAATTCTTATAAGATCCATAGTGAGAGAACAAACTGAAAAACAGTTTATCAAGAACATTTAAAATTTCTGTGACTTACATTTCATTTGAAGCTTGTACAAAGTACGTTGATCTCAATAGAAATAACTTCCCTACGCTCGTTATCAAAAAATGCGCCTGGTAATCAGTAATAACTTATTAGCGTATGATGCGAATTGCGTACATTTCTCATATGCTAACAGCAATATGGTATAGCGTATTATTCATCTATCAGCAACTCGCGGTCGATGCTAAATGATTTAACACTTGTGAAATGTCCAAGAAAGCGCGTATTAACGTCATTCTTCGTTTCGTACGTAAACATTATTTCCGTACACAAACATTACGTATACATAATTCAAAAAAGCAGTTTCATAATTCACACAAGAAGTTGTCAAAAATTTTCAGTCGTAAAATGTCGCAAAACTTTTTAACAAAATGGCCCTTTCTGAATAACTTCATCTTACGCCGGCGTTATATATAAAACTTACCCCTTTTTATTAAGTTCCAGTTGTAAACCGACCACCCCAATCCTTAATACCAATGCTTATGCTGTCTCCCGGAATGCCAAAATAAAAGATGGCGACATTTGAATGACACGATGGGTTGCGCTTTACCGGGGATCGTGAGAAATAGAGCGTACATGGAATATTGTCCTGAGACAGATCACATACAGACACAGAGATATTGATACATACAGAGATATTGTCCTGTCTTGAACGACAAATATTTCAATTTGTGGATAGTTTCGATTTTCTAAAGACGATACGATTCAAAAATTGACATGCTGATCTTGTAAATGCAATCTTTTAATAAATTTCAGTCTTACTTTCCGAAAATGCATATGAACATAAGAAGATCGTAAAATAGGTTCGACAGTCTTATTTTAATATTTTCGATATGTGTTCTCTAAACTTGTTTTTTGTAATAATCTTGTTAACACTACTATCTGTGAGAAAATATTCCATGTGTACTCAACGAAGGCTGTGATTTACTTATGTACATAATTTTATTTTAACCACATGTCGTTAAGACCGTGACTTAAATCACGTGCTCTAGAGCGTGGTGACACCGCAAATTTTATTATTCAAGCGCCATTTTATATAAAATCGATACGAGCCAGCGCGGACCTATAGCTATGTTGGCCTCATGACAATGCAGCGCTTTCCATGGCGACTTCCTTTCATGTTTCAATGGTAGCTGTTTCTTATACATCTTTTCTATACCGCAAACCGCTGCTCTGTGGTAGACTGTTCGCATCACTCTTACGTCATTTTAATAAATAAAGGAAGACATTAACTGTCAACTGAAATAAGAGTACGAATTTAAGCTTCCCATTCTGGTGTTTGAATCCCAAGCACGTATTGTCACTAGCCTTAACATGACACTATTCGATAATATTCGATACGGTTATGTAAGATCTGTCAAACAGCACTTGGCCATCATTTAAATTATGGCAAAACCTTAAATCCTAATGTTGACTGGTGATGATTATTGAGTCCAGTCGTATGGCAGTATAGGTTAATAAGTCAATTATAATCTAGGTTATATTGAAATCTGCACCCACGATACCTATTATCATCACGCAAAATTTTATTGTGGGTCTTTGCATAGACGTTCACAAATCTTCATCTATACTTCAATGACAGTTTCTACGATTTTATAGTTTTTCTAGAGTTGAGGCGTAAACATTTTCAGTTATAACTAACTAACCTTGTTCAGATAAATTGTTCGTTGAATATTAATGAACAAAATGCATAAAAAATTATAGTAGTGAAATCATTTCCAGCAACATAATTGAGCATAATTTCCATCAACACAGATTAAAATCTTTGCCTTGTAATTATAAATATGTTATATGTAAGTTTTATAATACGGAAACGTAAATATAATTTTATTATTGTATAAGAACTAGAAGAGGTATACTTTTAAATTTACACTCAAATTCAAAATCGGTTCAGACCTTCAAGATTAGCCCACCAAGTCGGTTTGTTAGTTGCCTAGCATTTTGAACGTTTTAATAAAATTGTAATTATAGCTATAGCATAGCGTATACAAACATAACCTCGAAAAAAAATCCCAACATGTACCACAAACATTGAAAATTAAGTAACTCGCTGTCCATGAACTTATTCCGAGTTTACGCTGCAGTCTGAGCCGTTGCCACGCCGCGTCGTAACATAGATAAGTAGATATCACACTTATCTGTTCGTATCGGTGACTAATTTCTTCGTATTGTACGCGTGAGGAAATTGGCACATGAAGTATCGAGGTGATGCAATGCTTGATAACTGAGTGGCTTTAGTTTCGTAAACATTTACCTCTCAATAGATATATGACGTCAGACGAGCGACAAACGCTTGTCGGTGTTAAGCATATTGCCTATAAGCAAAGTAAATCTGTTTTTGGCACCAATACAAAAATGTAATTTGCGGTATGATCTTTATGCTTCGTTCACTGGCACGTAAGGCATTTAAAATTGGTACGTGGTATATGATTAGGCAAGTGACCACATAACACTTGGTGACTTAACGGCTGTTTCGGACGATAAATACAATAACATTAGAGCTTTATCGTTCGAGATATTTGCTTAGCTGCGCCCAGATAATGTGAGTGCGGCCCACGTCATGTCCTTACGTCAGAAAGAAAATTAAATTCCATCTATCCACATATATATTAATACTGCGCACGGACCTAATTTTCGTCTCTTGTATTTAATATTTCTAGCATTTTTGAAATAACATGCCGTATTTGCGATATATTTAAAGGAAAGATTAATTATTTTCCTGTTTCGTAAACTCAAAACGAGTTGAAATAGCACCGTGGCACTTCAAAGTAACTCAACGTAAAACACGCGAATGACATCCAATCGAATGTTTCTTTTACACTTCAATACAAGTGCAAACATCACACAATAACGTAGCTCACACACATACAGAACACAACATTAATACCAAAAAGAACTCGTTATTAAAATAGACAAGAAGTCGACCGCACCACATTATGAAGATTTAGTCACATTATTTTGTTATAGCATTTTTTTCTTAAGAATCTCACGAACTATCTACGAAAACCGTTTTCAGTAGTTATTTCTGTGACGAATTTCTATCAGAAATGCGTGTCGAACAGAAATCTGAAACCCTTCTATATTTAAAATACGCATGCTAAGATTTCTTAGAAGAGTGATATTAGATTCCACTTCTATTCATAAAATAATATGGACTTATTTGGATTATATATTCATTGATCGTGGCTTCATTGATCACATAAATAATTAGTAAGTAACAAAAACATCGTTTTATTATTAGTATTTTATGAACCGTCTCATATAGATCCTGATTTAGAAAATGAAGCAATGTTGGATAAGTTTTAAGGATGGACGGGAGACTGTTCGTGATTCAATATCATGAGTCTTTCCGTCCTTCGGATCGGTGCACGTTAAGCCGCTGGTCTCGGTTGTAACCATACCCTACCAACTATTAACTTAGTCAGAGGTTTTACAAGCGGTTTAAAATTAACACCCGGCACAAGATGGCCATCATTATTTGCACATAAGAGCAGGAAGGAATATGTTCCAGGCCTCTCGCAGTTGGGTGGCAAAACTAGTGTCCAGCAGTGGATCATAAAGAGTTGCAGCAGAATAAAACAATGTCCATGATTTATATTATAACCACAAAAGTAATTATGTTTGACCTTTGCGTTATTTAAGAGGTTAAAACTCAGCTACCGCCCACACACACATAATACACAAATGAAAATCGCATAGGCATGCCAGTAGGAAAATGTTTTATGCACGATGTTGTTAGCCAACTTAGTTCTGAGTAGGATTTTGTGTCCTCAAACTTTGATCATATTTGAATAATGAATTGGTATAAATATCTAAAACAGTACTTGAAGCCGGAGCCAAAATCAGAATGCTTATACTTTTACGCCCTTACCGTCTGGATAGACCCTCAGGCAAGTCAAATAATACAGTACTTCATTAGAAAACCCTATACATACGTTAAATGAATGAAACTAATTCTGAAATATGAATTTGCCGTATGAAACATTTTGTATAGGTCTGCAGTGACGCGAATTGTTAGTATCTTCCTATACTACGACCGGACCGGAATACGACCTCGACTGAGAAGATCCGGTAAGAAACTTGGATCTTTATGCTTTATCATTTTGAATATATCTCTATTTTTAATGTCATATTGTTTCTAAAACTGTAGCAATAAAAATCTCGTCAGAGCACTACACCGTCGAAGTGGAACAATTTATTTATTTACAACGCATTTCCTTATTATGCGTTATGTGACGTCATAACGTATAGTGTTTCTAGGTTGCAATTTTGCTATATGGACGACAATTTTTAAACATCTAAGACAATTTATCAATTTATGACAATTGTATGGGCACGGGTCTTGTGTGCGTATTGAAGAAAAATTTATATAGCATCTTTACAAGTTTATACATTGTGGATAAAAGTCAACGATCCTGTCTCCCAGTTTTTTCGAAACCGTTGCTAATTGTCAAGGCGTTTTGAATGAATTCACGGAAAACTTATTCCAATGTAAAGTGCGGGCGATAAAAACACCTAAGCAATTTGTGACGAGTTGGCTGAACAAGGAAATTGGGTGGAAGATAAGGCTCGACGCAGGGCCGTCATGAGCTATGTAAATAACTACGTAAAACACGAAACAAAAAGAGGATTGTCCATTTTTTATTTAGAATATGGCTTTTAACTTTTTTTTTTGCATAAGTAGACGTGACCCGTGCGCGAATTTCATGTTCGATAAATACTTTATAGGCCCATAGCTTACTTTTAAATAGATTATGTTACGTAATAATTCACAGAGTCCGGATTTCTCGCGTTTCAATTGAATAATTATCTCCAAAGCTTCGTCAGTTCTTATAAAAAATTTCAACGTTATTAGCAGTCTAATGACGCTATCTGCTTTAAGTTTCATTTAAATACAAATAACGCCATCTCTTGAAAATTAAATGTATTATCGTTATTTGATTCAAACCAAACAATGCTTCTTATTTAAGTTAGAAAGTTAATTAAAGATAATTTCATTTCACACTTCATTTTCACATTTCTTGCTAATTTGAAACGTAAAAATTTTATTTTCATGAATCATATGGAATTATATCAGATCATGAACATGTTATTGCGTCATCGTGTATGGAAAATGTTTCATACATCGTTATTTATTTATCACCGAGTAAGAAGTCAGATCACTGTGACTTCTGACATCAACCTATAGAAAAGTAAACATTATGTTAATATTTTTTTTTAAACCCCGCTACGGCGAAGGTACTTTTATGTTTGTATGTACGGTCCAAATTGCGCCTAAACGACTCGTCAGATTTTTATAAATGATTTGTCAATTTATTCTTTGATATACTCTATGGCTCGAGCTTTAGTAATCCCGTCCCGTTGGCACCCTTTGGTTTAGAATATTATAATAGCTGGATTTACGCTTCAAATTATTGATATAATAAGTGCTATGCTAAAACAACCGATTTCAATAGCGACACTTACATTATTTGCTAAATAAAACATTTTATTTTCTTTATCCAAAAAGGACTGAACCGAACTACATTATTTTTATAGAAATGACACTATCATAATCAAAAAAGAATCATCTAAATTGGTCCAAAATTGATGCAAATATCGGTGAGAGCGTAAATAAAAATATATACAGACGAAGATAAAAGTCCCCTCCCCTCCCATTTGTTGAAGTCGAATAAAAGTTAATGCAAAATTAAAATGTTTTCTCATGTTTCCATCGAAATTGTTAGCCACAGAAATGGTCCTCTACGTATCTCAGACCAGCAACTATTAAACAATGAGTAGCCTGAAACAGTTGTTCTAACATTATAACCGAATACTGTTCGTAATTTTTAATTGACGTATTATCGTAACAATTTCAAGCTAGCGAAAATTTAACGTGCACGTTACTTTCAAAACAATCGATGTGTTTTAATCGGATATGTAATAAATAAATTAATTATTGATAAACGTTATTTTATGAAGTAATTTTCCGCTTGCGTGTGAAAATGATAACCCACTTATGATAAAGCTTGAATTATCAAAATTACCGCCACACCTATTTTAATCTCATAGCAGTAATAAAGTACTATGAGACCTAAATAGAATATTCGTTCAGATTCGGACTTTCCTTTCGAAGCACTTATCGGACGGAATAGGTGTAGGATGAACGATTGGATGGTGCTTCCTATCTGTATGACTGTTCCCAATCGCAACATTGTATTTGACATTTGGTTTAATTGGATCGTAATCAAATTTTAAGATCCGAAATTTTGTTAACAGGGCATCTTCAACTGTAACTATCGAAGATTTATGACTTGCTTCTTGCAAAGTATATACAGTCGATTTTGTTTTACCAGTGAGGAAAAAATATGAAGACATTTTTTAGCATGAATTTACATAAAAGCTGGTTAAGTTATAAATTAAGATGGCGTTGGATAAAATCAATGCCAGCAACGAAGGTCACAGCTCGTTAAACTGTGTCACTTCCCGGTTTTCTCTCATATCATTCTTCTGAATATTCTCTTAAATACACAATAATATTACATAAAATTCTGATAAATATCAATTTGCTCGTGTGCTACCATGCGCTTTTTTTAATTCTCATTAAGAATCCTTGTGTTTTGAAGTAATAAGTCCTCGCTGTGAACATACATTTTGAAAACACAATTATACTTAGCATGAAATCTCTATATTTATGTAAAAATCCGATCAAATCAGTCTGTCTGTCATATTAGGAAGCTCTAACAATCAAACTGACAATAAATGTTGGCTTTTATATCTTACTGGTGTCGTCGAAATAAACATTTTCACTATTTTAAACTTTATAATTGATTTATTTTGATATCATATTCGGACTTCTCATTTATCTTTATTTTTTAATCGATTTACATATTAGATATTTTAATCCATTACAAGTTATTTTAGTGAGAAGAATAGTAGATAAAAATCTGCTACAAAAGTTCTACAACCTTTAGCTTATTATCTGTGAATTACCCGGACTGGTCAGGCATGGTAAGTTATTGAACCGGTCAGACTGGCACATCAAGATTTAATAAAAACGTTATCACCTCGTATTTTCGTGACCCTTATCACAAGCTAATAAAAATGACGTAAATTCTGCTTGCATACTCATATTGTACAATTGGAACAATTGAATAAAAATCCTTCTGTTTTCAACATACTTGTTCATATTTAGTATTAGATGAAACAACCAATGTGATCAAAAGGTATAAACACATCTCAAAAAGTAAGGTTGTTAATTCAATGGTAATAGAAATAAATGAGAAAAATAAGAAAAAATATAAAAAATTAGCTAATCTGAAAAATATTACCTTAGTTTGCATTTCAGAGGCACTGAATACAAATATCGCAAAAACTTTGTTAGTTCTATTTGTTATTTGCTATCACTTATCTACATATTGCTATGATAAATGTATCATACGAAACCACCGCTGTTATTAAAAGGTCCGCTTATCTAGGCGCCATTTTGTTAAGGACCACCATGTTCTATCGGGTTCTTGATAGAACTTAATGTATCAATCTTCATGAGAACTTTACATTTGCGAACTTGACTACGTAACCAAACAATAAACCTGTTTCATATTATCGGAAGCAAGCATGACATCGATATCAATAAAGAGAATATCTTCTCAGAATATTAAATAAAGATATTTTCTAAGGCTACTGCTAAAACCAGATTAGAATAAAACTATGCGTTATATTCCTTGGTTTAAATAGTTAATTATATAAATAAATATATTCTGTTCTGTGAGAGAGTTTAAATAATTGTGTGATGTGAGCTCAAATGTGTGATTTTTTTGATTAAAGAGTATTATTTTTATTTATAAGATACTGGAATTTGATCAATGTAAGCAACTCCTACGGTTTAGGACTACTTTCCTTTTTATTATACTTCTGATATAAAATGTTTTGTGATTAAAATGTTAGCATTTCCAAAATCATTGGAAACAATGATGGTGCTTATGTTAGACGTGATGCTGATGACAGTACAAATATTGTAGTTTGAAGCGTCCTTGACCGTGGGAGTTATATTGGAAGTGGTTGAGAAACTTTCTTAGCGTACTGCAGACTGTTCAAACGAAACTTGATAAATAATACTTAAAATATTGTGTGCTCACCATTGTTAATTGTTAATGTGATGACGTAATTGTTACAAAGAAGTGACCCACGTGGCAGACCGTGGCACCTTATCTGTCTGGGTTTATTCCCTGACCAAGCTGACAATGTCTGGGCCTTTGTGTGTCCTTGCCCGTGACGTAGGGAGTCCTAGTGTGGGGTTTTACATTTACAAACGAACATTAAAACTTCATTGCTCAACCCCTGCCGCAAAACCTATTAGTATAAGTTATGCACTACTAATAGAGTGCTTTGAAGAGATAAGGCACATGTGCGGAAATTACGCGTTCCGTCTTACACCTTAAGTTGACAGTAATCAGGTGACTTGCATCTAGTAACAGAAAATGCGTGATGTCCGGATGCTTGTATCACTTAAGTACATAAAAATACCGTTATGGTTGCTATAAAATGCAGCTTGTGGTTTTGTTTCAATACGTTGCGAATGAGATTTGAGAAAGCTTACAACCTAAACACTAATTTAGAGGCGGGGTTGGTTTTATAACAAAAGAAGTAACTAGCTGCGAATATCACAAAACCCAGTTTTTCATAAAATGGCTCGCGTCCGGCCGCTGAAATATGCTCTTACTCTCGGATTTTAAAAACTCCAAAAGAAGTAGGTTATCAATTTCATCGTGTATGGTTTTTTTTACTTCACTGTTTCCGATCGTTTTTATTCTGATTCAAACCCAAGATTATATGTAAATTACTGTATATTTTACAGTTATAGTATTTTGTTCTTTTCTTATCAACCTAGCGTATAATATTGAAGTCGAGTTTTTTTTAAACAAGAAAAATCCTTCCACGTTATCTTTTCTATGATCAAGTTTCGTTTGTTCAGTGAATGAAGATGACTTTTTATATTTATACTTGTTTCGAAGTATTATCTGGCAGCGGGAATGTCGTTTGGCGCTGCTCCCGCTCAGCGGTTCGAATTGCACTTATAAATGACGAAGCTTTTACAAATGGATTACGTCTTTCATTTACTTAGAACAACTTAAAAGTATTATAAATGTAATTTGAACCTGCCATTAGGTATTTTTTATCATGTCGGTTGTAAGTTCTTGTATTTAATTATTGTAAATAAAGTTGTAATATAACGTTATCTTGTCTCCCTCTAGCGGGTAAGTGTTGAGACGTTCACATTTTATTTGTGTTGTGGAAAACTTACTTTGGAACGATGATTACGTTTAGTATGTAAGTATAGTTATAAATAAACTAAATGTTATGCTACACTAGTTAAGATTTCATGTAATATGTATTTATTAGGTGCCTAAGCAAATCTTCGTACATATTTATAAATTGAATTTGTAATATAGTAAAAGAACTATGTAGGTGTAATTATTTTATGATGGTAAAGTTAAGCACTCAATGTGGTATTTTTGTTAATGAAAATATTAAAGCGACATATCCATGGAATATTTGCGAATTTGTTTTATGCACTGTTTTGTGAACGGTTCGTACGAAAACATGCATCACATACATACTGGCGCATTCAAAACTTGTAATTAGATTAGCAAGGCTTCGATTGAATACCTGAGTTATATGTAAAATTGCCAAACAATCTGTAGAAATCTAGCTCTTAAAATTAAAAATAAATAGAATTTATTGATAAAGTAGTTCTCTTGTTTAGTAAATTGCGGACAGTACGATATGGTCAATTAACTTTCTGAAGCACAAACTGAACATGTGCGAGGCCTAGTGCGAGCGGCGCGCCGGGGCCTACGGGCAACACCACCTTCCACAATTTCCCGGTACGTTGCCATTGCAAAAATGAGTTTTAGTCAATTGAGCATTGTAATAGAATATTGTAAAATAAATCTTGCAGACCTTGTAAACGCAGTGTCGCATTCAATTTCACGTCCATTTAGAATGTCGAAGCTATTTTGTTTTGTATTTTGGGACCATCCGTATAATTTAAATACATTTCTTTAGAATATTAGGTTTTTTAACCAGGTTGGTTTTTACACTTTTCTGGTCAAATGCAGAAAAATGTTTAAAATGTGGCTTTGTTGGGGCCATCGATAATTATGTTATGTATTTGGGTTTTTCTTTATCTTTTTGTTAATAATGTTTTGCAAAATGTCTTTATACGTTTAAGGTAGATAAGATAATGTGGATTGAAAAAATCATTAACAATTCCATTTAACACGTTTGTATCGATGCCGTCGCAATGCAGTTGACTTTTATCGAAAAAGTTTCTTGTGAAGGCCTACAACGTAACTGCATTAAATTTTTGCGAGGGAAAATGAAACTTTGTAATCAGACAAATATAGATACACATATTTTTGAGATTTTCACTGTAATAAATACGGTTATGTCCCGTTTTAGCACATCTATAACATTTTATATTTAAAAAAATACTTTTACTGAAATCATAATTTTGGATAGAAAGTAGACGGCTAAAATCAAGATATTCCGTTCCAAATTGAAGGCAACATAGACTTACGATAACGTTCAACAAAATCTAATTTTCGCTTACGCTTTTATAATCAAAATATTTGTACGTGCCAGTTGACTTCCCTCGTAGTTAAGAATGTGAATTCAATATTTTATATAGCAACTGTACACAGAATAAGATTTATCTGCATTTCCATACGAGTGAGATATTTATTTTCTTTAATGTATTCAATTTTCATCGGATATCGTAAGTACAAGGTTTTGTTCGTGAGTTGATTATGTGATAGCGGGACACAAGGGACTACAAACCTCTATAGAATAAATAATAACGTATTACATGCAATGTGTATTATTAAATTTACGAGCTTAATATTATTTGTCTTTGGTTAAGTAATGTTGTGGCGTGTTGGCTAATTTTCAGGGGCAATTTACTTTATGTTTTATATGCGAAAATATGTAAGTTTTATTATAAATAAATGTGTGAATATTATTTGTGCCTCAGAGGCAAGATTAACCTGTAGGTCGGCTGTTATCGTCAGAACAGGGCTAACGATAACTATACCTATCTCTGAGGGCTTCTAGAGTTTTACAAATGCCTGACTGCAACATTAAACTAATTTGTATCTGCATCTCCACTGCTGGAGACTCGTTTCTGCATAACATACTTTTGATATAAATTGCCATTGAAATTGCATTGAATGCCATTGAGTTACCATTAAAAATAAATAAGCAACGACGTAAAACTCGTCATCACTATAATTTGATGCAGATGTATTTGGTTATCATGCAAAATATTAATTACAATACGTTATTATTTATTTCTACGTAGCGTGATATGTATTTGTCGGTGTATAGTGACTGATGGAACTGCAATTGTATGGTGTACATAGCACGCGGCACTCGGTGCCCAGCCGTGTTTTCATTACTTACAAGCTGTGCTTCTATGTTGAGATACTAATAAACATGAATGTAGCCAATATTGTTTTCTTTCCTACCCTTTCAATCTCTTTGATAGCTTATAATATAAACATGTTTCATGGTTGTGACGCCCTTTTTGGATCGACTGGGCAGTACTGATTCAAAAGATGTTCATACTATCTGGTTTGGAGATAAGCAATCCTAGGTGAGTTTTGAGTTGGTTCTTAGGGACGCGCCATGATTGCCTTCACATACGAAACTTATTCTTTATGAAGTTGGATACAGATTTCCACGCAGTTAATCATTAAAAAACCTTCAAATAAATTCACATCGAAATTAGATAACTCGTTGAAGCCATGGACATTACGATGACCAAAACTAAGTCATGTACCTTAACTAGCGAACCCAGAACCTATGTATAGCAAAAAGTCTGCTACTGCCAGACTACTGTTTTTAATAGATCAGAAAAGACCCTAAGTGAAGTATATAACAGGAAAAAACTACAAACTACCAGCCTGTACATAATTTACCTTAAACTCATATGCATTCGCGCAATATGGAGATCCCGATGTGTAATGAATCATCGCATATAATGACTTGGCAGTATTCCACTTTGTCATAAACATTTATCGTGTATATCTCAGGAAGTTTGCTGATTGTATCACGTTTCAAACAATTTTAAGCTGTCAAATATTTATCATGTTCTACTTAGCGGTTGCCTTGTGGTGTAGGCCACAAATAGCACTACTCCTTGTTTTGCCGTCGATATTGTAAGAGGCGAATAAGGAATAAAATTCTAGGATATGGACAGCAGCGTTTTCCTGCGTAATATGAACAACTACTGCGGTCACCAACACACATAGCCAAACGGGGTGACTGTGGTGGCCCTGCTATTCATAGCTATGGTAGCGGCCACGGTAACGTAGAGGCAGTGGGCGCTAAGGGAAGAAGACAGCAAGAGACCGGTGGATTCAGAAGGATCGGTTGGAGTGGCGCCAATTATTAGAAGCCTATGTTTAGCTAGCTTGCTTTCGAGAGCCGTTTCGCACCATCAATATATGGACGGTATATATACGAGAATATAATGTATGTAAGGAAAAATATAAATATGTTTGATAAAAATAGTAAGAACTATAATTTGAATACTAGAAATAAAATTAAACTGGCTATACCAAAATAAAGATTATGTAAGGTAGCCAAATCTTTCATGGGGAACTGTATTCGCTGTTACAATAGAATTCCACACCGTGTCACAAATCTCTCGGAAAAATATTTTAAACAGGTTGTTAGAGAAACGCTATGTAAAGAAGCGTATTATAAAATAAATTATTATATAGACTATGGAAACATGTGGTCTGAAGCAACTCCAGCTCCACGCGCACCATTGTTTTAAATTATATATTTGTAATTTTTATATTTATGAAAAATATGTGTTATGGAGTATTTTTCGCCGCTTCTTCTCCATAACGTAACATAGCATCCATAACATTTCCTAGGGAAATGGTGGTAGTTTTTTAACGTTCAAAGAGGGTTCTGTAAGAATCTACTTTGAATAAAATATTTTGACTTTGACTTTACCAGTGGACGTCAAAAGGCTGACGGATAGATGGATGGACTTAGCAGTTGAAGTTCAGCTATATAATTTGGGGTATCGCTGAGTTAAGATGTACACCATAAGACTAAACCAATCCACCAGTCTTCATAAGTCCATTGACTTGTTGACCGCTCAGTTTCCATGCCCCCGGCCTAGCTTTAAAACCACATATTTTAATAATTCTTATTTTCAATATACCTAACAGTAACAAGTTATTTTATAACATTACAAAGTTTGATCAATATTTCTAAATGATAGAAAACAAAAAACAAATGAACGCAGGTTCTCGGTTGTGCAAAACCGACTGGAGCAGTTAATAGATTACGACAGATAAACTTATTTAACTCCTATT
>DWJS01000026.1:0-16813 GCA_018248975.1 Codatractus imalena | reverse complement strand
GCGTATTTTATTGCCTGGGAATTAATCAATTTGGATAGGTATTTTATTGTTACAAAGGCGATATTTCCATAGAGGTCTCTTTTTTTTATTGATTAAGGTCCTTGGATTTTGAAGGCACAAGAAACTCACACAATGACAATACACGACTAGGTTGGTATCTAGGCATGTTGGGATTGAAGTTGGTTGTTCAACGCTTTTATGGCTCATTTTCGTTGGTCGTTAGTCCATTCGGGGTACGGGAGATTTCTGTTTAAGCATGCCGTAGGGCCCCCGCATGCGGTACCCGTTTTCATTAGTCGATAGGACTCGAACGGCATACGGGTGATTTCTTTTAAACAAATTTTAAATGGTTCTTATTCCCTGTAAGCGACTTAGCAACTAATGAATTTCATCCGTTGGGTTTAAGCAAGCCTGCCCGCATGCTGTACTTCGACTTAAATATTGACGACGTACTTTCATTAGTCGTTATTTCGTATTCGGGTACTCTCCCCATGCTGTATATCGGCCTTGTCAAGGGGCGAATCGTCTAGCACGAATTTATACGCGTGTCGACGTTGCATTGGCTGCTGACAGATACATTGCGTCAACAAGCATCACGAGAGTTAAAAATTCGTAACTCACTTTCACTTCGCCACTGCCGAATAGACAGACGCGAATCAAGAGATACTAGACTCCTTAGTTTCGAGTACCGTTTATGCGCGGAGAGTTCGTCCACCTTCGCGTACGTTGCACTCAGAAGAACCGTTCATACGCGACCATTTGGAGACTGATTCAACTATTTATCGAGCTATTCAATTACTCGGAAATACTGGTCTGTCGATTCCCACCCAGGACAAATATTTTTATGACATGCATGTTTGTTCCGATGTAGGTAAAAAAAATCTTATAAATGTGTGTGTATTTGACAATTTTGAGGTGAAGTCTTGGTTCAATTGCTATTAATAATAAAAGCAGTAGGTAGGTAGGTTTATGATGTAATTTATTGTAGTAACAAACATATTTACTTCCAAGTCGCGGTTTTATTAGGAGAACTGTGGTCACTATTAGTTAGGTGTTTTGTAACAAGATAGCTACCTAAGAAATGTTTCTTATGTCTGTCGGGCTTTCAGCAAGGTCAACGAACTACCAGGCTATCAAACTTAGGTTTCAGTCGCAGAAGTAAGGCTTTTTGGTGGCTGTGTTTTGGGTCTTGTGCGACCATCTACTAGAATGTTGTGTGGGTACTGTGACCTTATCATGTGAGAACTACATGCTCGTTTGTTGCTTCAATTACTTTAAAAACGAAATGAAGTCATTGTTAACATTTCAAAAATTTATGTGCGTGTGTAAAAATGTTATCAGTGTTACTTTTATTAGTCTAGTAGAATTGTATATATTATACTTGCTAACATTTTCAGCTCACATAATTCATTTTATATTGCAAAATTGCTTTACTTGTAACAACCGACTGACTGACTAAACATATCTTGAATTCGTATAAAATATTTTTGGAAGGTTAGTGTGATTAATATATTTACATCGGATGTTATTTAGGTCATTTAATAAGTTAGAAAAACACATTTTTAATTATAATTAAATTATTTTATAAGTATGTTGCGCGCGATTTGTCCACATTTCAGACATACGAGCGTATCAATTAGACATAAGTATCTTAATTCCAATTCATAATAATTAAACTTATAATACATTAAACATTAAATTCCAAATGATTCATGACGTCGGGGTTCTCTACGAGGGTACAACAACTAAAAGGACACAAACTAAACGGGCGACAAATAAAACACCGATCCTTATTGACCTAAAAATGAAGAAACATTTATTTTCAGTATGTCTTTTGTAAAATTTAATAACAGAATGAATCAAATGTGGTAAGAGAATAACAGAGCGGAGTACTTCCCATTCGATAGAATTAGTTTCACCAACAATAGAAATATAATATTATCAAGTCATTTACAGATACAATTACAATGCAGTACCAATAAATCTAATTTATTCGTTTACAGAGTTAGTTAAATGTAAACATCGATACGATCATTAAAGGTAGAGCGGCGCGAGCGAGCCCGGCCGAACTACGGCCGCAGTATTTTTTTGGGATTTTTTAAAATTTTAAATCTCACGTACTTTATAAATATCTCATACTTGAAAAAAATTTACATTAAATGTACCGGTGCTTAGCGGACAGCCGCAAGCCGCGGCCGCACGCCGCGGCCGCGCGCCGCAGCCGCAGCGCCATACCATCACATTGCGACGCACACCTATTCGTTTCGCCATTGTACCGCTACAGTTAAAATTTAATCCTTACGTAGTAAAATTAACGGAATACTTTAAAGTCTAAATAAGGAGAGGGACGCGGGAGGGCCGCGACCCGCCGATATACAATTATACCATTAAACTGAAACGATGACAATATTTAATTTATCGCAAACACTAGAGAAATGCAGGTCCAATACGATGGTAATATTGTGTGTCATGAAACAAAATGTATATTTAAATTCTCTGCTTTTTACACACACACTAGCCGGCGGCTCACTTCGACGTCATCATGGTGACGAATTCTGAAAGCAAACGGAACACAGATTACAACTCGCTCTCGGGAGGCCCAAGTAGCTAAGGCAGCTACGGATCCAGAAAAATATTCACATTACCCTCCGAGAAAACGTATTCCAAAGCTGGTACACCATTAGACGTTTATTTACGAACGTTGTAAGTTACATTACGTACTTTGTCAAAAAATTAATAAAAATAATCCGTTGTACCAACTTCAGAAGGAAACATCAACACAATATTAACACAGAGTAGTAACCGACAGAAGTAGAGATGCACTATCAAACAAGTAACCTGTTAGGCAAGATAAACCACTAGACTCATTACGAGATAAACGAAATTCATAACGAAACACCAAACATATGCCTTATCGATCGTCCGGTGGGAACGCGGCAAGGCATGTACTTGATTGTGCCAGAACATAAATAAACCATAGAAACGATCGTACGTCGTCATGCCACTACTAGGGGATTATGTGAAATACCACCCTCTGGACACAGACACGATATGGCAACGTACCGGCCGCGAGTTTGCTGCTCGTTGTGGAGGGAGTGCAAGCTATGTATGTACAGCGCGCGAGCGGGCGCCAGGTGGTATTTCTATAAGAAAACTCTATACAGATATTAGACACATGCAAACCAATCTACAGGGCTGCCCCTGCGGCGGAGCGGCCGCAACGGGGCGGTTGCGGCCGCTCCGAGGGAGTTAGAGAGACACAACAGAGTCGAGGGTGAGATCCCAGGGGGGGAGAGGGGGCGGTGGTCGGGACAGCTAACATATCAAAGGTAGGAGGAACAGTTAATAACGAGCAGCAAACCATTGAGATAACACTGTCAGTACCTAGAGCCGCGGCGCGCTCGGAGCCCTCGCTACACACTACAAGAGGAAATCGGTTCGAGATCACAGCGCTATTGCGGAGTCCGTTCTTATGGTTAGTTAAGGTAACAATATCACAAGGGAGCGGGGCCGCGCGCTAGCGGCTGCCGTCGCCGCGCGCGAATATGATTTGCGCGAGCGCATGGAAGTCTGCAAGAGAGAGAACGCTCGGTCGGTTGAGACTGCACAGACACGACGCGCGGGGTTACGGAACTGTTAGTACCGGTGGCACCTATACCTGCATGCATCTATTATAGGAAATCATCTCGCTTCAAATCTATCATATACTTGGTAAAAGTTGCATCGTGATCGAGGACATGTTTTTCATGCAAATTATAAGTTTAGTTCAAACATTCAGGGATCGTAAGATTCGTTGCCACCACCGGAGAGTATTAATGTTCCTACTTGAGCGGTACGTAAATATATATCGATTGCGCAATATTTATAAACCGTATAATCGATCAATATCTCGTTACGTGTACTCGTGGAACGAATTCAAGTTCACGCATGTCACGAGAGCGAGCGAACAGGGGGTGGTGGGCGCGGCCATTGTTTGTGTACGCGGTGCGCCCGCCGTCACAATTATGTTGTTTGCCTTCGGGGACGCGGCGCGACGCGACCAGCTGGCGGTCGTCCAAAACATATTTTTTATTCAAGTAACATTACTCCTGTTCTATGCAAAAGAGTATGAAATAAGTCTGTACGTCCCCCCGGCGACACAAACATGTTACTCAAAAGTTATGTGCTCAGTGTGCACTAAAGTCAAGCACGACTTGAGTGTTTCGATTTAAGTTAATATTCGGCGCACATTTATTTCCAACATATTACGAGCATCGGTTACCAATTAGTTATGGCATTCGTCATTCCCAAACGACGCTCGCCAGTTCTAAACTCCATCCTATCTAGAGCTTTATTCACAACAAATTGAAATGATGTATAATAATATAGCATATTACACAAAAACAAATGTATATAGCGCAACGACGTGGCGGCGCGCGTTTCCACTATCAGTGTAATCTCGTGCTATCAACGATTTTAGGCAATTATGTATTGAAATAGTGTCGACCTTGGACTTTATTGCGTGGCAACGACTAAAATTTCCATTGTAAAATCTAATCATTCCAAGAAAATATATTTTGTTCTACCTATATAAAACATTTTATTAATATTTAGAATAATTTCAATTATAACATTTCCTAACTACGAAACAGTTTATCTAAGAAAGTATAATGTATCATTCACTGCTTAAAATCGGGGTGTTCATAAATCAAGAGCAACATAAACAATGTAGACTGGAGAGAGCAAACATCATTTTTATGGCGAAAAATTCCATCATGAGCCAGATTTATAAAGAGTGCGCATTATCGCAATAAACGAGGGCGGTATCGCAATAGCCCGTGTGAAATATAACATTTGTTTAAGCCTAACTTTGTTTGTCACATGCCTACACTGTGAGCAGAAAATGTCGTCATAAGGGTGATACCACATAATCTTTGTACACTTGTAATAATACTCTTTACGTGTCTAATGACTCTAATGAAGATGTACGTGACAGCTTAGTACCACTACATTTTTACAACGGTTGAGACAAACTGAAATCTACTTATAATACTGCAACGCCTACGTAACTGCCTACAAAATCCTTGTAGTGTTTTTGTCAGAGATATATGAACACAAACTCTTATTATTACTTTGGTATTAAAGCTAAAGGGGTTATCCATTCCATAAGTGGTCGTTTTTAAGACTTATTAATATTTGTAGGAGTCTACACTACTACTACTACAGTCCAAGATTTTATTTGTGACTTTAAATGTGACTAAGGGCCTGACAATTTAAAATGGATTACAGTTCAATCTTAATCGTCTTAAATGTTTCAAATGTTGTGGCTATTTAAATGTAAAATTTAAAACGGTCGGACTAATAACAAATGGAATAAAACTTTTATAGATATATTCTACATATAGAAGCGAGCAGCAAACTTTAATTATTTAATTTTGAAAAGTAACGCTAAGATCAGAAAGAATAGCAACGGTGTTAATAGACGGTGGCGTCTTGGGTCTTCATGAGTTTTATAAGTCCAAATGTGAGCTAAAAAATTGAATAATTTTGTAACTGAATCATATTTCAAGAAACGTAACCATAATTAGATTGGTCGAAAGCGTTTGACGAACCGATTAAGTTGTATTCAACACGAAATTGGATTTGTCTAACGAGTTTGACCACAAATCGATCAATCGATCTACGCCACCGCCATAGCATCGGAAGAGAGCCCATAAGCGACACTCACCCTCATAATTGACCTGCCCGTCGCCGTCGATGTCCGCCTCGCGGAT
Organism: Codatractus imalena; assembly: GCA_018248975.1. Taxonomy (NCBI): domain Eukaryota; kingdom Metazoa; phylum Arthropoda; class Insecta; order Lepidoptera; family Hesperiidae; genus Codatractus; species Codatractus imalena. The sequence continues at coordinate 11,060 of DWJS01000026.1, read as the reverse complement.
CATCTCATCGACCTCCTCGTCCGTGAGCTTCTCGCCGAGGTTGGTCATCACGTGGCGCAGCTCGGCCGCGGATATGAACCCGTTGCCGTCCTTGTCGAACACGCGGAAGGCCTCGCGGATCTCCTCCTCGCTGTCTGTGTCCTTCATCTTGCGCGCCATCATCGTGAGGAACTCGGGGAAGTCTATCGTGCCGTTACCTGGAATGTTACATTGTTGTGTGTCAGGATAGCTCGTATTTATCATTACTTAACTTATATACAGATATAAAATTAATAACATTCATTTACTTATATTGAAGTGACAAAATGAGAATCTTAACTCAAGATCACCTGATATTCATGAACCGTTTGTTTAGAATTACTTATAGCTTCACTTTTATCTAGAAACTAGAAATCAATTTCGCAAACTAGAATCTGAATTATTGAATAGTAGTTGGAACGTATAACGGGAAGATTCCAGGTGGAGTAAATATTATTTTTGAGATTAATGAAGCTGATCAAAAGAAACGCTCGTGTTTACATATTGAGCTCAGAGAACTTTTTAACTTTGCGAAGTGATTTTCGTTGAACGCATGCCGAGAGATAAACTTATACACGAATTACATAGACGATTTGAAATATTGATAAGGGACTAATATATTTTTTGTTATAGATAAGTATGGTAAAACAAGATCCGGTTTAATGTCTTATGGAAACCATTCCAAGACAGGACACTAAACATTTGTAATTATTTATCAGGCGTTTGATCTTTACAATGCTAGAAGCGTAACCCAGACATTTTTTCATTGTTCTTTCAGAAATGAAATATGAAGATCGGTAAATAATTATGAACGGCTATACATGTTTCGCAATTTATGTTCAGCTGTTTACTATCATGTCTTATTCTAGATCCAACTACCCGCGCTTCACCAAGAATCCAGTGTTTACGACATATAATAACTTAATGAAGGCAAATGAGCCATTAATGTGTCGTAAATTATAAAAGAGAACATTGTACGTCGGCCGTGGCTCGACCCGGGGCCGCTACAGCAAGTGTTGGCGTTTCCTCGAATTTAGACACAATAAACAATTCATTCTATTTCAGGAAATCGATAAAAACTTCACAAGACATTTTAAAAATGTACCACATTGGCTAAAGGTGATAATAAATTTGTATACAAAAACAAATACGAAATGATACTTGATTCACCGATACGAAAAAAATTAAGTTTTTTTTTTGAGTCGTAAACGTTATCCAAATAATGAAATTTTTTACAAGAGAATACAAACGTTCATTAGCAGATATTTGTGAGTGTTCCATTTTAACACTTCCATAAAATGATCAGTTAAAAGTGTGTTTATATGGAATGCTCACAGAATTCCTCAACGCTGCGACACGTTCAGAAAATAAATACACAGAAACGAATTTGATGACTAACATATATCGTATTCACGATTTGTGTATATTCAGTGTCAACTTTGTAAAGCCTACCAACGCTGCAAACACGAGAATTATAAACAACGCGACAATAAACATTATAGTCGCGGAAACATCAATATTTTACCCGTAACAAACAATATAAATGGAGCCAAGTGCTGAAACATCGATCGACGAATACAGTTCTTGAATAATTTACAGCCTCGCATATATTATACCAGTTACGTCAAGCGGTTTCACTTGCGTGTAAAGAGACAACAGCGCTTTCCCATATTTCACACTTTACAAATCCCAAAAAGCACTTTCATTGGGGTCGCTGGTACATGACTTGATGAGAAATCAAGTTATAAGACTACCGATTTTTATAGATTATAGCCTAACTAATAACATTTCTCCATAAATGACATCAAATTAAAAGAGACTTAATCAAATCGTGCATCGTACATAATCGTAATAGTAAAAGAGTGTTGAAAGAAATAAACTTTTCTACCAAATATTTTAAGTTATCAGACGAGACAAGAAAAACAACAACTGTTCTCATTACGAATAAGACAGTTCTGTGCGACCTAAGTCTATGCGATAGTTCAGACCTGACGGACGAGGGTGACGAAAGGATAATTTACGCCGTCAATCAACTAAATGTGGGTAGGGTGAACACGGACCGAGCAAGACGTCGCGAAAATAAGTGAGAGTTAAGTTTGGCCGTCTAATTCTGGGATTAACCTTTCCGAGGTGGTTCGCGGGCTAAATATAACCGGGCCGCGTGAACCGAGCTTCGAGAATGCACGTCGCATTCCCACTGCCCCACCAAGCTTCTAGGGCGCACCTGGTTCCCACTATCCAACTACGGTTGATTGCCCATTTAGTTTGCTCCTTTTCTCCAGACTGCGGAAATAGATTCTAGTTTAGATTTAAGTCCCACTAGACACGAATTATGAATGAACAGTATTCACAATGCGTAAAAAATGTCGATTTATTTTTTTATTATTGTCTTGCATCCTACAACCTCGTGTGTTGTCTCGCAACAAACGTTTAAAACATATTTGCGGCACGTCGCAGAATATTCAAGACAAGAGCCATTCGCAGAGCGTGAACGGGGCATTGTGTTCAGAGAACAACAATGGGCCGCCGTCGCCTTGAACCCGCGGCTCTCGCCTGCACACGGCGAGTGCTCGTTTCGCGATACTCCACACCCTGCACGTTTTGCGTCACCGCCGCCGGCGGGATGCAGAGTCCTTGTGGAGAACTCCGCTTTAGGAATGCATTATGCATGACGAAATCTACAAGTACATTCACAACTCTGAAGGCAATATAGAACACAATTAGATGGAACTTGACCGAAGGAATCTCCAATATATTTTGCGATAAGAAATAATATATAAATTGAAATTGTTTTGAAATAGCTCCATGAATAAATCGAGAAAACATGAATCATTAAAGTTATGACATATATGAAGTGATATTCAAATGCGTCATAGGTATTTGTTTACAAGCATCAAATAACAAGACAAGAGGATGTCGGAATGGATTGTGGAAAAGGAAATATTCGTTGGAATGAGTTTAAAGCGGTCTGCGGTCGTCTTGGTGGGTTTGCGCTCGACCGCCACTTGCAATATGATCTTGTATGTTTTATGTACTTAGATGTAAGCATTTTATCACTAGTTTCCTTTAAAACTGGCAAAAAATTTCAAGTTTGAGAAATACTTGTAAGCAAATGCTCTCTACTTAATTAAAATACAAAAACTTTAGAACAATATGTATTGCATTAAATAGTATATTGATTTAGGATAAAAATATCAATAATTCATAGAAGTAATAAAATTATTTCCTCAATAGTTCCTCTATCTGCTTTGATAAGGGCTAATATCATAAAACTACGAAGTCAACATTCAGATATAACTTAACTAATCTGTCATACGCATCGGTATATGTAGATCTGTGGTGTTTAGTACAACATAAAACAGAAAACACAATAGAGCAGCGCGCAATCAAACCGGCAATCTAAAAGTAATTACATAAACACCGCTTTTCAGGAAAAATCTATTCAGCCACTTCAGATTGGCGTGCGGAGTTGATAAACACATACAATCGATGCGAATGTTGGGTATAAAGGTTTGAGAAAATGAGATGTCTTCCCGCGATAGGGCAACACTACGTCACAATATATAGTACATATAGATTGCCATATTATCGATAAATAGTCTTATAGCTATAATTTAAAGCTTTATTTTTGACCTATTTTAATCTGTGTGCGAAACCACCGGAATACGATTGGGACCACGTTATCGTATTTCACATTCAAGTTCTAATATCAGTTCGTACAGTTTTATTTACATCATCAGCTATTACCATGACTATACAATTAATTGATATTTGATTACTCAGATCTTTAACCGCGTAAATATTTCCGCGTGCTGTCGATAACAAAACGATAAAAATCGCTGTCAAATAAGGAACTTATTTATTGTTACTGAGCATTGTGCTAATTTTCTGTGTTCGTTTATAGCGTCAATTTTGCATGTTCTGGAATATCTGACATTGAGCGGTAAACATATAATGATAACTAATTATCTTGCTTGCAATAGGAAATAACAATAAAGTGACTTCGTACAATTATATGTGTAACAACTTCTAAAACGATTAAGGCTTATTGTCCATGTAATATGGCAGTAAAGCTATATCTAGGCCATACATATAGTTGCAGAACTGAGTAAGCGAGTTCATTATGTATTCAATTCATGGTATGGAAATATGACCAACTGTTAGGTTGATGGCTATGAGATCATTTTAACACATTGCCTAAATTAGTCGCAGCCATGAAATACTGCGAACGGAAAAATATACAATTCGCATGCTGAGTCATATAATTAGAAAAGTTCAAGGAAGCCAATGCAAAATATGGAGATATGAGTCCCAATTTTGTTTTTGTATTCATAAACGTGATTAATCTCGACAATAAAGATGGCATTCTAATAATAAAACATCAGATGGAAATAGTGACAGTTTTAAGACTTCCACAGTCGATTGGAACAGTCGGCAAATAAAAGTGTCACGGAACATGGAGGCCTGGACTGTTAATCAGATGAAGTTTCGGCTCGACATCATCGCAAATAGACGAAGCCTTACGAAGGCGACAAGGACGAGTGAGTCAATATGGCCTCAGAGGCGGCTGTTTAGCGAACAACCGATACATAGGTAGCAGAGTACATTCCTTTTAAGCTGCGTAATCTAAAATTGCTCATACACGCGTATTTCGTTGGGTATGTCATTCAATAAAACTAAATAATTAAACATAAATTGAAATGTACAATAAAGAGTAAATAAAACTTGTTTACTGCAGGAGGACTAAGTTATTATTTCTAAAATACCATCGACTGTCAGACTTCTGGCATGTTGACTTGTAAGCAAATTGTATTGTTATTTATAAAAAAATAACCTACTGTCTGAATTGTCTGTGACTTTTCTAAAAATCATGCTCATTTGTATAGCCGACGTTAATTTTCTATTTGATTTTGGGGAAGTATAACAAAGCGAAAGTCGCGAAAGGAAACTTGTTTTGACATGTATGATGACAAGTCACGTGGATATTTTTATGAAATTATGTGAAATTGAGCAAATTTTTATTGTATAGAAAATGTCTATAGGCCTAATGTAGTAATACGTAGTGAAGTGATATAAACATGAATATATTTATAAAACAGATGTTCTCAACAATCGCAACTCATATAAGGTTATATAATTAAATCAAATGAAGTTTTAAATTTCCATTGAACGAGCAAAACAAAAAAGGTAAATAAAGAAAAAGGTAAATAAATGTACGATGGCTAATCAGCGTTTTGTCAAAGTGCCAGGCGCACCGCGGTGGGTTTGTACCGTATAGTACCTAAAGTACTAGTAGTAATAATCTGTTGGGTTTTACTATATTCGTACTGAATGGAAAGTCGAATCTTTCTTTCCAATTTAACCCAGTTCTTTTACAACGGTAAAAAAATTCCGTATATATTTTTGCCAGACAGCAATTATCTCGTATGAATTTCGAACATTCCAATCAATTCTTAAAGTTAACTGATTTATAATATCAATAACTATTGTATCCTTTTATTCATTCTGTCCTGATTATTAACATAATACATTTCACCAATGAAACATGTCCAGTATATTTAAACTGGAGTCAAATGTACTTTGAAGTTGCCCGATTTTAATAGTAGATGAATTTATTCATTCTTTCTTCTGATATTCTTCGGTATACCGCATTAAGTTCCCAGCTAGTATACTAAGGTCGAGCGATCGTGGATGCGCGCGAGTACTCAAGCGGTACCGCTGCTAATCGCGACCAGCATCACCGCTGGCCCTCCGCCAATCCAATATGCAAATTCATTTGCAATACGCCACCATTCTTGACAAGACTTCCCAGATAAGTACGATGTCAACACGCTCACTTGCGAGCTTGGCACCGAACCCAATTTAAACTTTTTATATCATACCCAATAAGCAGTGAATAGCGATAATCCGATCTAATAATTTCCATTTCGTTTCGTATTCATGTTCAGGAACAAGAAAAACAAACAAGTAGGCGTATGGAAAATAAACAAACGGAAAATAATGAACTCAAAGGAAAAATCTTATCCGTTTTAGCAAGTGTTAAAAGTTCATTTTGTACATGAATAGTATAATCGATTCTCCCATCAGTTCATTGCGAGACTTAAATTTTAGAATATCCACTTGGTTCTGCGTGCGTATGGGTGACTGCAGTTGATAAATAAATTTGCAGCGAGACGCTGCTCTACTTCTTCTAAAACAATCTCTTAATCGCTTCCTAAGACTTTCAGGGAAAGAGAGAGTTAAAATGATACTTAACTCTAGCGTTTTGTTAATCTTCTGAAAATATATTTTACAAACAAGATTTTAATTTAAAATTTCTACACGATTGACATTAAATAGGTTGAAAAATGTTATAACAGCGACACGGAGCATTATATCGCCCATCGATCAAACGACGTTGAAAGGCAATGTGTTTCATTAAATGTCGCTGTCAGTTAACCTGATTAATATACACAGCGAAGGAGTAGATATTACAACTAAAATAGACGCATGAACGAGTCCATGAATCAGAATCCTATAGGGCACCGGCAGAGCAATTAGGACGACAATGGCTCAGCTATTTGGGCAATGTCCGGGCGGTGTTCCTGATGAGACGCCGATAGGCCGAGAGATAGCTTGGCGCCGTTCCAACTGAGTTTCACCCTATCCCCGTGTCAACATTTGATATTGAGATTCTTTCACTGAGATAAGCCGTTTGCTAAGTACACCGCCAATATTGAAATACAATATCTGCAGAAGTAAGATATTGTCTGTAAATCGAAAATAGCATACTCAAAATAAACACCGTATCAACGGCACAATAAACTCTGAAACTAAATAGTGGTGCTGATATTGCGTTTCACGTAATACAACGGGTCAAAAGCATTGCCCATGCAGTACTAGTTCAAGTTATAATCAGCCGATACCGCAAACTGGTTCGTAATAGCTGCAGATAAATCTGGCCTCGTTCATTAAACTACGATAACACTCGAACACTATGAGATTAGGACCCGCCACAACGACAACTAATAGTGAAGAACAATCAAATAATCATGTCAAAAAGGTCGTGGTCTACGACCACCTTGATTTATAATGGATTTGAGAAATTCATGGAAAACTCTCCAGATATATAACTCAATATAACTTCGAATAATCAGAGATGTATGCTTAGGACTCGAAACCCAAATAATTGAACTTTTACCCACGCAATTAAGTACACGCAACAATTTGATGAAAAAATGCTCCAAATGCTCCAATATCAAGCAACGATCGAATGAACGATGTTTCCGGTCATCCATTTCTGGCCATCTCGTCTGATTTATTGCAAACTAGTTAATTACTTGACACAAACCAAAAATGATTCGGTACAACAAAATTCGTAAAGCCGGGACCAGGACATTATAAGTGTCATGGGTGCACAAAGCCGTGTAAAATAAATAGGCGTTATAAATCGGTCAATAGAATAGGAGGATCATAATTTGGTTTTAGCTTCGAAAATTACGAACAAAACAACCCTAGGAAAATAAATAGCCTTTAGAGGAAACTGACGCAGAAGGACAATAAACAACGGCGCGAGGCGCGAACTACATAATAATGGGCCGGGAAAGGTCAGCACTCGATGTATTAGCTCCATCAATTTTCTTCGTAACTTTGTTACGGACAATTTTTTCCTCCTTTTTTATTTTAAAGAAATATTTAAAAGAAATAGAATTTATGAAATACGTGTTAAATATTAATTTATTATTATTATCAGTGTTTAAATTTCGGTGAAACGAAGTCAGCGGCAAAGTCAAAATAATGGCAGGAAAAAGTCGTAACCTTAGCTGTAGTAACACTATATCAATAGGTGAGGATACACTTGGGAAAATCTTCGCTGTCGGACTGATCAACATAAGGACGAACATTATTGATGGCAAAGTTGCCTGACCGGCTTCTGGCCTATTTTCGTTGTTATCCCCGTTCAGGCAGGCGAGTAATATGCGTTCGCCATAAGCTGAACGCGCACGATAAATCATAAGCGACCCGATAAGTAGTTACATGTCACGGATATCTCGTCAATTATTCCTGTCACAGGGGGGAATTGGCAGTGATTGCAATTACGCTGGACAACATTCAGACTTGCACTTGAACTGATTGTATCGAGTGTGTACCAGTTACCCCAATTACGATGACGATAAACTATCTTAGTCTGGTATATGGATTTGTGTTAATCAAACGTCGCAAATGTATTTCGATACACACATTAAGACGAAAGCAATGCGAGGCAAAATGAACGCAATTGCATCGGCTGGAATGGGTCAATCAGTCGACGGGGCGTACAAACCGCGTCGCCGCAACAAATGAAACTGATTTATCGTCTTCCCTTCTACGCCGCAAATTGTATAGGACACCGCGGCGCAAAAGTATATAAAACCTATTGGTATTTATTTTAATGTCTCACTATATACAAAGTTCTCATGTACCAAAAAAGGTTATCTACGTGAGTTTCGGGTGTGAAAGAAAATTTTAAAACCTCCGATAAATTGAGCACATAAGTGCACAGGGGATTACTTCGACGAACGTCGCTCGAAAAGGATTTTCAGATAGCGGGCGTCCAAGTCGATTGGAAGGCTGCCACCCCCCGTTCACCCCCGCGACCATATCGATCGCGAGGTGCGCATCCCCCGCCACAGCTGACTCCCTCCCGACTAGTCTCCTACTTTCATTTCACAGTGCCCAAGGGTGATCTAGAAAACTTTAGCGTAACTACATCGTGCCATGTCACCTCATTAAAAGTTATCGACACGCAGACTGTTTCTCGTTACTTTGATGAGGCGCGAGGCTGTCTCGCAATGAAATAATTTGATACGATAACTTAGTTTAGCCTAAGATAAATCTACCTAGTGCTAGTTTTACTTGTGCGTGAGGTTTTTGTCTTTTTAAGTTTTAAATATAAGCTATAATGTTTTATAAAGTTATTTTCGAATGGCTACTTAATTTCTTCGCGCGTTTTTTTGGATATACCTTATTGGTTATACCTAATTAGCTAAGATAGTCATTGTGTAAATAATATAAATATTTTGGCTTACATGATGGTCTCATACAGGATTATATAAAGTATGAAGGATATATTGAAGAAAGCGTAGAAACTTGAAAATCAATACAAGATTGCGTGTCTTGTGTTTTAAAATCAACAGTAAAGTTTTTGTCTGGAAATTACACGTAGTAAGCTTGTTAATCAGTAAGGAAGAGGTGGCCGGTGATGTTACTAGCAATTAATAGCCAGAGCCAAACTAGTTCTCGGTTAGTAGCAAGAGAATTGTTCCGCAAATAGCATTAGACACGAGTACGCACGGTCGATGGGAGGCTATCTCCCTCTGACGAGTGAACGACTTCTTATCGTGGAATGTCACATCGACATTAAATTACAGGAGAAGCGTCAACATTGAAACTGTTATCGTTACGGTAAAAAATAAGGTTATATTATTTTGTATAAACTGTTTATTATGCTCAGCAAGTGTGATCTATAAACAATATGGAGAGGTCACCTATTCGTAAGCACGTCGTAATAAACTGTTTTCGATACAAACTATGTTCTATAAATATCTAGTGTCTTTTGTTCGAGAAGGTTATTTAAATTTAAATCAGAAACGATTTTTGTCACAAATAAAAATTGGAAAGCACACAGTGTATAGTAAAAGTTGATCATTTTACTTCCTATGAATAAAATTCAGCAATTTGTTTGAATTGAATTTCAATTTAATGTCAATTTCAGCTGCGTTGTGTAATGCAGAGCTGCTGCTACAGCATAAAACGACAATGAAAAAGCAGTAAAATTTGCTTTCAGGAGTGAAGAGGGGGTCAATGAATCTTGGTCGGGGTGCAACTTGGCCTCCGGTTGCGTCCACTGGAGGCGATGCGCTGGCGTCGAGCCCACGCGATCATTTTTTTGTCGACCACGAATTACGCCATGATTACCATTCACTGGCGGAAATATTTTTTTAGAAAATAAAAAAGCCTTGACAAGCGACAAATATTTTTAGTTAATTGTTGAAACATTTAAAGATAGAACGCTATAATATAATGCCATAAGCATCTTTTTTTTCGAGATTTATGTATATAAATAATATTAAAAATATAAAAATTAGAGAACAACCAATTTCAAAATTTAATTAATTATATTTACTTTTAAGCCACAACGTAAGTCGATACTATCAAATTGCCTCACCCACTCGAAATAAAAGATAAAAGGTTTTCTTCAAATTTCCGATCAGTTTTTAAGTATTTGTGCACGTTAGATAAAATATTTCACGTATCAAACAATACGCCTCCTCAAATTCTCGTAGCTACTGTACAGATTATTTTAAGTGATTCGCATACACTGTAAAAATTACTTCAGCAAGAGTAATCATGTATGTTTACAGTTTTTCATATTAAATTTATTTCTACTCGTCGGACAGCAAAAGATTAGAATAAACTTTCGAGTGCGGCCTTACGATAAATTGTCAGATATTAATCGTGCCATATTCTGGAATTGCCAAGGTCGAACTTGGTTGTGATTCGGACAATCGGTAGGTAGTGCCTCAAAGTAATTATTGTGCGCCGGTTAGACGGACATATATTACAAATGGAAACTTGCCCACCGAATTTATAATACTTCCCAGTTAAACAGTACTATGAGGATTAAATAGCTCCTATTAACGGTACAGCATAATATATAACTATCGTTTGAGGTGAGGTGATAATATTTTGTCGGTCTGCTTGTATATTTTGATTCAAGAGGAAATATAACTATTTAGCACAATTTTGCAATAGCATGTTCGACATTAGTTCGCTATCTGTTGCAGGAAAACGGGGATTGTTTATCGTATGCGCTTTCCTGGTGGTGGCAAATTAATTTACTGTGCGGCCGTTATGAGCGGATGTGACAATATAGTATTGTTAGCTTGATTCCTAATATAGAGGTGGTGTCATGGTACCGACCGCAAAAATGCCGTGCTATGTATGATCAATAGGTACTATTGAACTAGGGCAATTCTAGTCGAATTGCCCGAGTTCTGATTATGTATAGGTGTGAAGCATCA
>DWJS01000025.1:0-16817 GCA_018248975.1 Codatractus imalena | reverse complement strand
GGGATGGCTAATCTATCATTGGAGAACTTACCACCAAACTTCTTCACGTATAACGAACATTTAACAGCTTTGGACTTATCATGGAATAAGTTCACGAAATTTCCATACAAGCTGCTAATGAAAACAAAGTATTTACAACGTCTAGACTTATCAAAAAATAAATTACAGACTTTAAACGAAGATGAGCTGCAGAGGCTGGAGGCTATAGCTCATATTGACTTATCAAGAAATAACTGGCGCTGCGACCAGTGTTCGGTGGGGCCTATGATGGTGTTTATGACAACGACTGTTCTGAATTCGACAATCCGAAATCTGAGATGTCATTCGCCTTTGAGGCTGAACGGAGTTACTTTTGCGGACCTGACTTATATGAAATTAGATTCTTGTTCGAGCACCCACGAAGCGCAGATGAGCGTGATAGCTGGATTGATGTTGCTCTGTGTAGCAATACTGGCAGCTATTACTGGGGCATTATGTTGTACGAGACGCCGCGCGGCTCACTACTACACGAACGAGGAAAAGCGTCGAGAACATGAACACGAACATCCTGATGAGCTTTTGGGGCGCACTGAGCTGGGTAGCGTGGCCACCATCCATGCGCCCTACCACCTGGTGACTAAGGGCAGCTAGCAACGAGCCCCCACTCCGCCGGCGAAGAAGCGGCATCTCCGTGTGGCCTTCGAGCCTTCGCCGCCGACTCGCTGTCCGCATGCCGCTGACTCCCAACGACCTCATGCTATTGACGCCGCCCCACTCCGATACTTACCGACCCAACTTTACCAGGTTTCGTCTAAAGACATCATGTGATATGAGGACTATGAAGACGATCTGGTGTAAAACCAATGACCGAACCAACCATTTTGTGGTAACTGATATATGAAAGAGACTTATAAAACTGTTGATATTATCTAGTTAGTTATCCAGTTTCGAATTGTAAAAAGATATTTTTATACACGTAGAATTTTGTATGTTAGCTTTGAATTTCAAAACAGGATATAAGATAAATGTTTGTTAAGCATATAATGTATAGAGACGTTTGTAAGGCGAGATTTATAACCTAAGATTGTCATTTAGATTAGGGGTAAGCCTTCGGTCTCCTTTTTACACTAAGAATCACTTGATCGTTTGCTTAAGTTTTCGAGTTGCTATCGTTTATAGCGTAAACAGTAGACTACTCCCTACCAAATCCTAATTTAAAAATTCGTCAGAGACTGTTATTATCTATCTTTAGTTATAAAACAGTATACGTATCTTTGTATCCCGTGTAAATAATCGTGTTTTTAACTCCAGTCCAGTGTTAGGCAAATTGCGGGCAAACTAACCCAAAGTATTATTTTTATATATTCTAAATTATAAATAGTAATACTCGTAAATATATAACAAACATAACTGTATTCTTAAAGTTACTAGTTAGTAAACTAATAAGTACATTAAATGTAGGTTTATGTTGCACAATAGAAAGTTCTTTCATATAGATATATATTTGCTACGTATTACGTGTGGATCTGAGAAAATACAGTTGTAATAAATTCACGTTTAAAACAACAGATAATCGCGTGTTACTATACATAGACTCTTGAAAGGTAAACACAAACTAGAACCCGCAGGGCAGCTAGTGGCGAGCTGTTGGTGAGTAGCGACACCACGGACCCGAGTGCTCCCGGGGGAGGTCCTCTACCACCGCCACCCTATCTACCTTATAATAGTCAAACGCTGGTTTCGGGAATGATGGGTGTGTTGAGACACTAACACGAGGCATTCTAATTTAGTCCTCAGGAGCAGCAACGCATCAGTGATCCACCCCAAGTAGGATTCCTAGCCTATCTGCCGTTGATAACCGATGCCTACGGCCGGCAATGTTCACTTACCATCAGGTGGACTGCATGCTCGTCTGCTACTTCTACAATATTAAAGAAATCTCCGATAGGCCTTTACCGCTTACGTAAAGGTTTTGTTTCTAGAGGTACAGGCCCCCACCTCCGGCTTGCCTTAGTCGGCCGACTGGAGTGGAGTCGCAAGAGCAGAACGCTCGGAGGTGGAGTTGTTTGGGACTGACGACCGGGGTAAAGTTTCCAACCTTGCCCCGTTAATCAGAACGACTACTTCACACTCCTAGCCGCTCCAATGACAACCGGTGAGCGGCCAGTCACAGCTATGTATATGACAGTGCAAAGTGTAAATATTAGTACTTACGTGTAAGGCATTTCTATTTAATTTTAAGAGTAATTTTAATTCAAATTATTTTGTGTATCTTAATTTGCGGTGTGTAATAAACCTTAATGTATAGTTACAATAGCGGCATGGAATGGTGTCACTGATAGCGGAAATTCGTTCTACGTCCATTGAAATAGTACACCTACACCCAATATAACTTGTCAGTAACCGCACTGTACGTCGTCCAGCCTGGATGTATTAGTGATCGCAGTAGATAAATAACTTTAAAGAGAAGCTTATCCCAATTTTCTAAATGTAACGAATCCAAAAATTCTATTTGTCTTTAAGCTTATCCAGTTCTTGACATGTTTTTACATAGCGTATTGCAATCTATGAAGCCAAATGGAATAAGCTGTTCTGATCACTTTTTCATTGGTAAATGAACGTTTCATTACTTGATCCACTTTTGATAAGAGTGCAGCTTGTCATAGTAACCATTTGATGCCGCTACAGTTTTTAATTTTACTATAACGTAGTGTGAGACTTATGTGTGCATTAGTGATATTGTGTTCCCCCATTTATCAAAACGGAATCGTCTCAAGCAAAATTTTCACGACGTTCGCAATAATGAGTGAAATATTAGGTACCTAATCATTTTACACGAAGTTTATAAATACAAGTTAAAAGAAAAGTTTCGCTCGGAGGAAGGATTACGTGCTTAGCTCATCTAGAGTCGGTGCAAAGTGTCTATAAAATTACAAAATTCGGGACGCCATCAATGCCATCTCTTGGGGATCGATAGAACTAATACTCCAGATACTTCAAATTTAGATTCTCGTTGTACAAAATTAATGTATAAAAAGCGCTGATTTAACAGTAAAATAGATTTATTGCGGGTGGTAGAACTCTAATGCCGGGGTTCGACTGGGTAAGTACCACCGTCACGTTTATTTCAGCCGCAATGTATCAACAGTCACGCTCTGATGCTTCGGTCTGAATTATGTGATAGCCAGTTTTTTGTTTTGGCACAAGAGAATTCACATCTTAGTCCTAGGGTGGCAATGCATTTGTGACTAATCTTAGATCGATTCTGTATTAGGCTAGTCTCTGGTGATTATGAGACCTCATGTCAGAGAGGCCTCATGAGAGATCATGTCACTTGTCATAAAGTGGCATGCATCCTCATTTGTCACTCAATATTAACTTGATTTTAAATCAATTTCAAATTTTTATGTACGGAATTTTTGCTGACGACGATTCTATAATGATAAGATGGGGTACCCCCCAAAATGTTATTTACCTCCACCTTCATAAATGCTTGTTCAATTGTTTGCGGAATAAGGTTAATTTAAGATACACTTACATATTTTAAATGTATTTCCAGTCTGATGTAATATTCCGGACTTTTTCGCAGTGTATCAACTATAATCAAGAGGTAAGTTATTTTATATCGAATGATTGGGGCTGATAAGTATTCGTGAAATATATATGTTTCAAAAAATCGCAATTAGACACATTTGGGCACGTTTCATTGTTATAATAAAGAAACGTGCGCGTATAAAAAATTAAAAAAAACAAAACTATAAAAATGTATTTTTGGTTGATATCTTCGAACTGAGTGTGAGTAAAGAGGGGGCGCGTCTTATCTTGTGTTATTACTTATTCTAGCTATAACTTCATTAAATTATGAAACTTCTCATAATTGCTTTAAGTTTCTTAAATCTGGAACCAAGGACCATCCTTTCTCTCTGATATTTTATCAGGAATGTTTACGATGCTGTGTTACAACTTTTTTCATGCAATTAGAACAGGACAGCAATAAATTAATTGAGTATCTTAACTTGATGTTAAGGTAATATCCGTGCTATTGCTATTTCTATTAATGTTAACTTTAGTAAAAACTAAATGTTGCCCAAAATAAAGTGACGAATAAATATCAAAATTTTACATTTGCAATTTGGCCTGTTTCAACTTTAAATTATCGAGTGAATTATCTTATTTTATAAAACACTAAGAAGCTCTGTCTCTTTACTCATATCTTAGTTCTCTTAATGATCATAATTATTTTGCGTGTTAATTTTGTTTTATAGGTATAATATATTCAACTAATTTAATAGTATTCAAGTCAGTGCAATAAATTAATAATTTGGTATGGTTATCAGTGTCATTAGCAGTTATGATTTTGTTATTTGTAGTAATTGAAAATATCGTTATTATTAATTTGCTTTGTATTCTATATTAATATAAGTTATAATAGTTTAATATCTTCCAAAGTCGTGTCGCATCCGGAGTATATATAGCTTTACTAACGGCAAAATTAACAATAACTTTTTCGGAATATGCAATGTTCAAAAAGGTTATTGTTAAGCGTGTTTCGAATTCTCAATAACTGATTTTACAATCACTTTCACTTACACGTGACTATAAAGAAGTCAATGTCGTGTTATTTTAACAACCATCACGGCTTGAAACAAAACACGTGTATTTATATCGTCGGTCCATTTCCCTGCTGATAAAAAACTTTGTTGTAAAAACCGATAATCAGCTTATGATTTCATAATCGTAAAAAAATGAAAAAACAGATTCAAATTTACGTTCATTAATAATTTCGAAAACCAGTTATACTTTCTTTAACTTTGTATAACTTAAATAATATGTATTTCTTTTTACAAAATTAGGCCGATTCTAATCTTCAATTTGGATCATAGTTTCAAAATTTGTACTAGTTATGCACCGTAGGTAAATAATAATTTACTTATTTGATAAAGATTTTACATTTAATATTTCCAACGGGTAATGAATTGTCCCAAAGAAGCTTCTCCGTTTTAGATCCATCCTTACCCATAAGCCGTTCAAATTATTATGTGATATTATCTTAGATCCCCGATTATGAAGAGCAATCATACACAAAAATAATGATAAATCAAGGGATTTTCGTGCATTGACGTCATAATTCATAATTATACGGAATATTAAATAAGAAGCTATTTAAAGCACACCTCTCAGCCTAAAGTACGCGCTTTGTGATGTTGTTTGTTGTTGTTGTTGTCGTTGGACGCATTTTTTAATACTTCCCTCAATTATATCAACACAACTACGGATACTTCTTCTGCTGCGATCTTCCCTTTTATTTTGTGTTAGTTTTACATGTTCATATGCATTTAATATAAAGCTAAATGGTTCACTTAACATCTTTTGAATGGAATTCTCGTTTAGAATATGTATTATCGGAACACGAGGTATTCTCCCTTACACCCCTGGTTGGTTGCTTGGGTGGTTGGTATGGCCGACCGGAACCGGGTCGTGGGTCGCAGACCGTTTTCTGCTGCCCATTTACTTCTCCCAATTGAGAAAACTAATTAACACCAAGTATTTGCCGATTTGTAAAGCGCGGGTGCGACATAGGCATTAGGTTAAGGTAAACAATGGCTCTTGAATGAGTTGGTACGTGTATTCTACGCCGGCAATAACATAATAGATTTAAACTTATAATTAAAAGAGACAAATATTATTATTATTATCAAGAATCAATAATCCAGTAATTCTTTTACGTTCCACCTGAAGCCTTCCATTGGATTGTTAATTGACGTCAAGCAATAAAAACCTTAATAACAAAATAAAACCCTGATACTGAATACTGATAAAATGTTGAATACAAATGTTGTAAGAATCAGAACAATTCACGTCCAAATATGATTTCGCCGGAGATGGTAAAAGCCACAAAGGAGAAAGACGATTTTAAGAAATCTTTATACAGATTAGAAACAATAAAATCAAACCCCGCAGGGCAGCTTGTGGCGAGCTGTTGGTGAGTGACGACACCACGGACCCGAGTGCTCACAGAGGGCCCTGTTCCTCATCTCCGGTAGGCGGGGTGGAACCCAGAGGAACAGACCTCTACCTCTGGCAAGCTTTCAGCCAGAGCCGAGTAGGAGCCACACGAGGATATCCATTCAGGGAGGCCCCATCCCCCCTCAATTAAAGCGCAGCACCTGGTTTAGGTGTAAATGCTAAAATTTATCTGCTAGTTACTGCTTGCCATATGTTACATTCTGAATTGATTTGTCCCTAATATTCAGCAGTAAAAAGCAGCCGATCATAAGTCTCAAATAATGAGTAATCCAGTAATTGTCTTAAATCATTCGCGTCCAATATTTCCTGTATTCGTGCCGTAAATCATGTTTGAGTACGTGTAATATAATCATAGTACGTCACATAACATTGAAGTGTCCCAAAGGAGTTTCTCCGTGCTGGATCCGTGTTCCCCCGTAAGACTTTCGAATTACCGTATGATATCATCGTAGACCCGTGATAGATCGAGGGTTTTTAGTGCTATGACGTCATTACTCAGTATTATACAGAATATAAAATTAGAAGCTATTTAACCCGCACCTTTTCACCCTTGTTCTGGATAAACTTGTAAATCGGGGCAGTATCTAAATACTGCCTTCAGTGATATCAACACAACTACAAATTAGTCTTCTCTCTTATGTAGGATTGGTTTAAGATATTCACATCAGGCTTCAGAGGTCAATTAACGTCTTTCGAATGGAAATCCCGTTAAACGTGTTTATTTGATACTAAGAACACAGATATTATCGGAACACGAGGTATTCTACCTCAGACCTCTGGTTGGTTGGTTGGGTAGGAGACCGACCATGGCCGACCAGAACCGGGGCGTGGGTCACAGAAGGTTTTCTGCTGCCCCTTTACTTTTCCCAAATGAGAATACCAAACAACATCAATCATCTGCCGCTTTGGTTGCGGCATTAGGTTAAGGTAAACAATGGCTCTTGAATGAGTTGGTACGTGTATTCTACGCCGGCAATAACAACATAGATTTAATACTTATAATTAAACGAGACAAATATTATTATTGTAAAGAAATGTATCAGATGTGTATCAACAAATTATAATTATACATATAAATTATATTATTAGATAGCCCCAGGTAGGAAATGAAAGTAGACTAGATGTCAAATGTGTCTAATAGCGATTTATTTGTGAATGTTTTCAGGTTGATAAGTTTTTTATAGAATGGTGCAATAACGATCAACTAAACTCGTAAGACGCAATGATTGTCACTATTCCCCGAAGCAGAACAATGTACCTAGGTTTAACTTACCCATGTCTTCTTAGATGTTGAATGCAGTGATATTGATAACGTTGTTTACCAGACACTTTTTTCCAGATCACTCATGCGGACTATTTTTTATGTTGTCGAACAACTGACACAAAATCATTTTATGTATATCGTTACTAATGTTGTTGGAAAAACAGTAATTTTGCAATTAATTAAATTCTTCCCATCACAAACAATAACAGCAAAGCAAAAAACAAAAACAAAACAAGTTCATCTTAACTCGTCTCATTTTTGTTTTTTACTTTGCTGTTATTGTTATCGACTTATAGTAACATTTGTTATGGGTGGGTGAGACTTGTGTTTGCCCGTGTGTGGTGTCCGGGCTTAGTGATCAAGAATAGCACCACCGTATTCGCTGTGCGTGCCGTAGGAGGCGGCTCATTTGAGGAGGTTGTTTTGCCACTAAGTGTTTTTATTATTTTTCAGTTCAGAAAAATTTAATTTTAACATCCAAACATTTACCACTCATTTAACATTCGCATGCTTTGCAGGCACCACAATACCATCATGTGAGCTGCAACTGTTACATAAAATATCTTTTTTCTTCTTACTGGTGAAAACATTTTTTTTTTGGTGCTATTGCATATCACTTGTTATTTCTCAGTTTTCAAATAAAACACATCACAATTCAACAAATGTTATATTTACGGTAAAGATTTAAATAAGTATATTATTACGCAGCTGTAAATATAAACCGCTTAGGACAAAAATATCTTTTTGCAATATAGCCCTGAGTGTAAGAGTTAAAATCAATCCATATTATAAACAAAATCAATATATTTGGTAGGGTTTGATCCAACAGGTTTCATATAAAAATAACACAAACTAATAAATAGTAGTTTGAGTAGATAAAAAATATTTTTACATACTCCGAAAAAAAAAAAAAAAGATATTTTTACTATTCAGATTATTGTTATTATAAATATTAGGATGGTAAAGTAGCTTTATAAAACAATTAAAAAAAAATAAAAAAATATATAAAATATCCAAAAATTATATGTTAACGACAAAAAAAGAAACAACAAAATACGAAAACAAAGAAAAAAACTAATATAAGAAAAAATACAAAAAAAACAACATAAAATACAAAAAAATACAAAAAAACGTATGATGATTTCTTGTTTGTTATGTTCGTATTTTTATTTATTTGTTTTTGTTATGAGTTATATAATTTATTTCATATCGTAATTGAATAAATTAAATAATGGCGAATCAATTTCAATAGTGCAGTTATTATAAATTACCACGAAACATAGAATATACATGGCCGTTTTAAACATATTTCGGAAGAGATTCATTTTAAAGCAAATTCAGACCAATTAACTTGATCTCATGACTATATATATGGTCACGTAAGGTCTCTTAAGAATTAAGTTTAATTTATCGATAAAATTTACTTTATTAACTTTTTTGTTCCCTTCTTAATTAAGTGAAATTGAATAGGATAAGACGTACCCTTAAAATGGCAATTGTAGTGGTCATTTTAACGGGTTACTACGCGTATTCAAACAAGCAATATGATTTACTTTAAGGTTTGCAATGCAAAATATAAAATAAAAAATATATTTATTATTCTGTAAATATGAAAATAAATGTTGATACACATCTTATACATAAAAATATAACGTAAGCGACAGTGCGTCTAGTGTGTAAGTTGACAGAAGAGATATATGTTGATTGTGATGTGTTTTACCCGCTTTACACAAAACACCATAAACAGGTCTGGTAAACGTCATTAGTGAAATGAATATCTTTGCATCAACTTAACCATTGATTGGTATAGAGATACGCCATATCGCAGAGAAAAACTATCTAAATTTGTCAAACAACAAGTCTGAATTCACTGAATTCAACTTCGTCACTTTATAAACTAAACTGAACGATATTTTCAATATTGTTATCTTCTGTACATTATGCATAAGTAATGGACGCAAAAATAATTTCACGACTCAGGAGCGTATCCGTAATTTAAATCTGTATCAAAAGGTTTATGATTTTGTAAAATTGAAGCACATATCAGTAATATGTGTCTTGGTCCCAAAATATTTAAATTTATTTACATTGATAGTTTATTTCCTGTGTGGTGTACGGGGTATACATCGGGCCAGTGAAAGCGAATCTAAAATGGCATCAGACATGATCCACACGATTTGTGGATCCGAACGGTACTACATCATTACAGCGTCTTTTAACTTTGAGAACTTAAATTCCATTTAAGGAAGAGTAACTGAACAAATAGAACCAACAATAATTACACCAAAACACTAAATTCGACAACTTCACTATGAAGAACTGACCATCATACATTTAATAAGTTTCCAACTCGACGCTATCACGACGCAACAAGGTGCTGTTTAAAGTTCATTTTCATTGGTCCGGCTTATAAAGAATAGCACCACCGTTTCCCTTGTGCGTGTCGTAAGAGGCGACTAAAGCAAGGTTTGGGTACCTCACTAGTACAATTAGTTGTTCTCTGCCCTTACTCGTGACCTTTTGCTATATTTTATTCTGACCATCGTCATGATTGAATGTCTTCAATTCATTCAATAGATTCATTTGAAAAATGGTGTATCTGTCGAATAATGTGGAAAAAATATTTTTTATTCCATCCATGTTGTTTTATCAACATGCGATAGGGCGATTAACTATGGCTGGTACGGTAAACAGCGATTTTCATGTTAGCAATTAGTTTCTTTTTGGGCGTTAATCGAGAAACGATTGATTAATTAGTCTTTCCAAACATTTTCCGTCTACTTTTAATGCAAACTAAAATTTTGTTTCGTAAAGATTTACCAATTCTTCGAGTTTCAAAGGTGTTGGGATAGTTAACCATTATTACTTAACTTTTGGGAAAGTTTAAATAAATCCATATTGCTTTCGAACACACCCTGTTTAAGGGTCTCTTGGGGTTGTGGTAGAAAAATAAAATTTAAATAGAAGACAGTTTTAAGTTATAACCTTTGTTGAAGTTTTTAGTGATGAGTAGTTGACAATTCTCTTTTCAGTTCAAATCCGAAAACAAGATATAACCGGTTAAATATATAATATATGCAATATTTAACACGTTTAAATAACATTTTGTCTGTAAGCCAAATAATTTGAAACTTCTGTAAAATCCAAAATTTATCGTCAAACTTCAACACGTTATGCTAGTTCTGCAAATTTGTAATTTTCGTAAGTACGACATAAAGATAAATATTAAGATGGGACTTGCACCTAACCTGCAAAGGGTCCGCTACTAAGTGAGGTACCTTACAACTTGTAAATATTTGCGCTCGTTAATTTATTAAGTGTTAGGGACCTGGTACATTGTTCTGCTTAGGTATTAATTAAATAGATGGAAGAAATAATAAATACAAAACAATAACTGTAAATATTAAACTAAACACTGTAAGGGAACACCAAACTATTAGAATTCTTGATACCTACTCGTATTATACATATATACAACATAATATAACATAGGTTAATTACTCCCCTGTGGCCAAGGTTCACGGTTTTGAATGAAACGCTGATTTAAAATCCATTCTAATGTTTATGGTTTTTCACATGATTTAGCCAAGTTTTCATTTTCCATACTAATGTAATGCTGGTGGATGTTACAGATTTAGTTTGCGCGCGTGGCTATTGAATGTCATTTAACATAGCATCGGCCGTTTAGAAATAACATAAACATACAACACTTTTTAGAAATAACAGGGAAAGTTTTATAAACGGAAATTTTGAATTATTTCACGAAAATAATTTACAAGTACAAAATCAAAGCACTGTAATTGGATAAGATGGCACTCACAATAGCAATGCGATCACAAATTAATGAAATGCGTTTTGTTTGATTTACATTTAAACATAATGTATGGTTTTTGTCTAATTACTTAATGATTTTGATGAGTTCAAAAAAGGCAATGCAAAGTGGCAATAAATGAATTTGTGGCGGAACTAAATCATAATCATATTAACTTAAATTTTTTTGCCAGTCGCAATGTACATTTTATTAATTTTCGACCACTTTTAAATTCAGCCTCTCATTTGAAACCGTGAAAATTGCATAAAGTACCATAGTTGGGCAACGTATTCGCTGAAGCAATAATGACGGTATCCATCCGAGTTTAGATTTAAGTTATAATTAATTATGTAAGTGACATGTGAGCGAAGGTTATACGATTTTGATAAAGGTTTGGTTGTTCCGAGCAATAGCGGTTTGTGTACAGACAAGCTCGGTTTCCGATGGCCGTTATCTCGTATGGCCTCGCGAACATTAATGTTAACCCCCAGGAAATTTCATTGATCATCGAGTGTGACGTTGCCAGTTTAGTTGTTATGTCTCACCGATCGAGATGGGATTGCCTCTCGGTGAGCGTAGATATTTAGTTCACTGTCCTCTTCCTGTCTTCGATTCTTCTTTAACCTCAATCTTTGTTCGTTTTTCGTAGATTAGTGGCAAATCAACTCCTTGGTCAAACTTGTAAAAAATATTTTTTAAGAAAACGACTATACACTCGGATGGATCATCTGTACAGAGATTGGTGTCTAAACCAATATAAATACCTAATCATTGTAATAGAAATATATCGATGTTAATGATTATGTTAATTATTGTATTTTGATTGAAACTGAAGTCCGGATTGTACATAAATACGGGGTTGCGATTATTTTTGGATGCCACACAAAGAGTTTTTTGGACCTTAAGTAATTTTGAATGATATTATTAATGCAGGATAATTTATTACAGCCAATAATTTTTGATACAGGAAAATAATTTCAATTACATTTTTTTCTAAAACTTTATTGATTTGAGTTTTTTTTAAATATAAATCATGCTAATAAATGACGAATACGTTTTCTGAACTCTTCTTTGTAAATATAATTTATAAAACTCTTTGTGTGGATATTAATGGTCAAATAAAAGTTATATTGTATGATTAACTATTTTATAACACGTAAACATGACATATACCGTATTAATAAAGAATGACTATAAAAGCACACATTTTCTCTTTTCTCGGAAAGGGAAGGGAAGGGAAGATTTAGCTAACATTTCATTCTTTTATAATATGTGTGATTCATGTTAAATAAAATATATATTTTGGTTTCGTAAAATTAAGTACGTTCTGCGAGTATCATTACGTACAGTTTTGACAAGATTAAAACTGCGAAATCTTGTATTAATGGAGTCGTTCAGAGATTAGTCTCTGTAAGGAGGGAAAATGAAATTATTGAGGGATATATGAAATATTTGCTACATTACGATTATTAACGCAAACAAAGTGTTATTTACTTTGTCAATTTGGCTTTGTATTTGAAACTTTATTCTTATTTACATTTTTCCAAATTAATAATATTATTATAAAACGGTGTAAATATGTTTTCCTTGTAGCTTCATTTGTCTGTATAAAATAGATGGTAAGTAACATATTAAAACGAAATTCGAACCCGAAATTTATAATGTGATTAAGGATATCTTGTTAAATAAACTTTAAGGCCCTTACTTATAAATGTTCGTAAAACGATTTGTTTGTTATATATCGGTCCGTAAGTCCTCTATTATCTACCACATGTACGTGTATGTATATATATTTAATCGCTTAGTATTATATGTATTATATGACTTGTTTAAACCATTCAAAGGGTTATTTTCGCACAATGTGATATAACGACATATCTTATTTGACAAAAAATCTGACTAAAAGATATCAAAGATTTAATTTATTTATAATGTTTGGATAGCTAATGAAGCTGATAGCTCGTGTAATTAACCTGTACTGATAAAATTAATCGTAATGTAAGCATTAATATTCAGAAAGTAAGCGTTCATGATGCGATTTGTTTGCGGGCAATTTTCATCGCACACGATAAAAGCATTTGCGGAGGATTGGGCAATCGATTTGTATAGATACGGTATAGGCTTTGCAGGAATTTTGGAATATTTGATGGACTGAGCCATTGGATAAATGGAAAGGGTTGAGTTTATGCGAAAAAATGCAACATCTGGGGTGAAGTAAAATTAGAATGGATATTTTATTTAAAATACACGTAATCATGTTCGATTTCGAAATATTAATTATTTAATTAATTTTAAATATTTATTTTGTGGGAATTGAGTGACGATTTTTTTCATTATTATAACTCGCTTAGTTTCATACGCACAGTATTATTATGATTACGTACAACATTTAATTTTGTATAACTTAATTTTTGAGTTACTCAATAGTTTTAAGTTAACCTTTACCGAAATTGTTTTCGTATTTTTCAAGTGTGTATTTTGTGTTTTGTTTGTCGATTTATTATGATGTGTGCGTTTTTATGAGTTTCGTGATAAATGTAAAGCTCGAGCGAGAAAACATCTTCGCTAGTAGTGACGTCATACATTATCTGATATAAAACTAAAATATCTTGGCTCCAAGATTTTCGAACTAGTACATTACAACAAAATACACCGATAAAGTAATAACCTAAACAGAATATTTATTTGGATCACTTCGTAACAATATAATGTATGACGCCCTGCACTATCAGGGCAGCATTCAGGGCCAGTACTTTAGTTGCACCCTGTGGTCCGACCTTCAGTGAATCGAAACCACAATCAGAATGATTTTGCACGCACTAGCCAGTTCGGACTTATAATCGAACTCCTGATTTTATAATACTTGTAACATTTGTACGTGTCAACTAAGTGAAATAAAAATAGTTTAAATCAGCACAATCAAAGACACTACAAGCTATCTACGAGATGAAAAATACTGAAAAAATTAAATCAACATATTACAAGTTTTGAACATAGTTCCGATCGGTCACTTGTCATTTTCAATATAAGGAGATTAGCAAAAAAATTAAAGTTCGGTCACTAGATATCAATTTGAATGGCCATAAATTACCAAAAACAATAAAAGAAATCACACCGGAATAACCTGGTTTTCTAAGTGAGCCCTGAACGCAGCCCCGCACGACAGTCACGGTCTAAACGAGCGAGTCATCTTGTAACTGACTGTCAAATATTAATATTATATGTGTCAATTTGTGTACAGCGTATTTGTTTGCTAGCTTCACTTCTTGTGCATTATTTGTGAGTTCAGCAACTGTTAACACTTGAGGATTCACTAGCACGTTACATACGATCCTCTAGATGGAGTCCTGATTGTCAATCGATGGAGAAAATAATACTAGGTGTCGATTTTTCCATCACGCACACTAACTCTTAGAATGTATTTAGACACGGCGCCAGTGCGTCACACACCAACTAATTGTCTTAGCATTTTCGTGTGTTTGATTCACCGTGATCTTGACACGTACTGTGGTCATAGTTATAACATACGTGCCAAAGTTGTGAATGTCTTGTGGATGATGTGCGCTCTGAAGACATGCTTCCGGGAAAGGCAATAGAGGGGTCAATGATACCCTTCTGAGGTCTAGTTCCCTTATAGTGTCGTACCGACGTAGGAGGGAAAACGCACAAAAACCATAATAGAAGGGGTTGCTCAGGGTTCATTCATAATAAGGACAGACTTGAACATGTGTTAACAGGTGCTGAACATATGATCCTCTAAAACTCATAACACGTAAATGTTTGATGGATAACTTTTCCTGTAACCCATTTTAATGTGGCTGCGCTTTGATTGCAATTAATTTACTAACCTATAGCGTAAGGTACATATATAAAACTCTACCTATTATGTTCTGTAAGGAACACCTCGTATCGATGTTGGAATAAAGTTTTTGAGTCGTGAAATGCAATTCGCAGAAACTCTAACATTTGTTGTAACCTATATATTAAAGTAAATAATACCTTTGAAATATGAACACACTGTGTCAGTGTGATTTGGTCTCCCACGTTGGACTATTCAATATCACTCATTCGCTCGTCGCTCTTTACTGGGATCCCTATATCGTGAGTACCACAAATACAAACGGGAGCACGAGAACCTACATCCAGAACAAAAATTAATTTAGACAGATATGACCGACTTAGCCTTCGTCGAAGCCTCTGCGGGTCCGACCGGTACGATCGCTCCGCTGCGCGTGTCATCGTTTCTAAAGTCATGAAAGTCATCAAATTACACATGCTCATGGTAAAGTTTAGACCTTAGGCCTTGTAGGCTGTATTGGTCTAGCATGCTCGACAAATACCGCGCATTACAGGGACATAGTAAAGAGATGTTAATCCTAAGAGGTACATAAAAGATCAAACTGTTCGTTAAACCTTGGTTAAAGAAGAGTAAACGTATTATTTCCATACATATAAGTTATTGATGAATGTTACGACGGTGTTTTTGCTTACCTGGCTTAGTATTGCGTTATAAGCTCACACATTGTAGGCAGAGTTTCATATTAAATTTTATGTGTAGAGATAAGTGATTAGTACTAGATCTTAGATACTAAACGATATAATATTGTATTTCTTTCCAAAATGTATATGTCTATATCAAGAGAATAAAGAAAAGTCGACTCCGTTCTAATTATATCGATGTATACTTTACATAATCAAATTCAAAGAATATATTATTTCGAATGGAATTTTCCGAATGTAAAATGTAAAAAGGGTCGGCTTGTGTTCAATGTCGGGACTTTGACGAAGATAACATTTCATGTTTCATTTATTGTATTGTCACATGAAGCCAGTTAACAAGTTAGTAAAATGTTAAATTACACATGTGGTAATGTTATCCATTTAAACAACGATCAGATAATAATGTAAATTTACACTTATGAAAATTTAAAAAATGAATGAGTGGAATAAAAATATGTGAGGATAATAATATCTGTATACACAAAGCTTATAATATTTCAAGATTTAAATATGATATACTGTCACTTGGTTAAGGGATCGTCCTAATAGATCATCATTATTCCATGCACGTTCAAGCACTTGGACCATACCAATGAGTGGTGAACCATAATGGTCTGGCCTTTATGCGCCCTTCTTAATATTCGCGCCTCATCAAAGTGTCATCAT
This sequence comes from Codatractus imalena, assembly GCA_018248975.1. Classification (NCBI taxonomy): domain Eukaryota; kingdom Metazoa; phylum Arthropoda; class Insecta; order Lepidoptera; family Hesperiidae; genus Codatractus; species Codatractus imalena. The sequence goes on along the minus strand of DWJS01000025.1, from coordinate 570 downwards.
ATTCTCGTATATTGATCGCAAATCGCGGTCTACAAGGACGTTCATTTAATCACTTGACAAACTACAAATTATAGTGTAAAATCGTAACTATATATACTCTTTAGACGCACGTACATTGCAGTCTGTTGCTTCAATAACCAACATCATAATTTAATAAATATTATGTATTGATAATATTGTCTTTTAATCACAACTCTATAATATCCTTTAAAAATACAGTTAAGTTAAATCGTTTCCAATGCAGGCTGTAGAGCTAATCGTCTGAGGACAGGAAAAATAAACACTAGATACCTTACGCAGTACATGCCATAGACACACACAAAGCTGAACACAAAACTATACAAACCCCGAAGACATATCAAAATTAATCAGTAGATAACTGTCAGGCCGGAGACCGGACTCGGGACTTGCGTTACGTTTGCGAATATTGTTCACTATTTCATTGGGTTCAATTATGATTTCGCGGACGTCTATTTTAATTATCAAAATAAAAGTAGCCGAATTTACTCTTTAAAATATCAGATATCCGACATTGAAAGTCTCGATAAATTCGGTCCAGCCGTTTCAGAA
>DWJS01000024.1:0-17163 GCA_018248975.1 Codatractus imalena | reverse complement strand
GAAGATCTTTTATATTTTTCGCTATACATTTGTCTAGTTTATTATACATAAACTTTTACGAATTAAAAACGTTGGTGTTGTGTTCAGTTGGTCAAGTTCGTCCCCGACATTGATACAGGGTCTCGGTGCGGGCGATTATCCAATTAAAAAGTCGCCGGGAGCAACGCACTCCCCTGAGTCCGCCCAGAGTGATCATCCCGACCCGAGGTCTTCGGAAATTACTGATGCTGTTTAACAAAGAAACTAATTTTCCAGCATTATAAGTTATATTCTATTGCTCTACAGTAAGCTAGCTTAAAATCATAATCGACTAAATCATCATAAAACTATATCGGAGTTGCATGCTACTTATGAACGAAAACATGCATGCAGGTATCTACAACCTTCACCAGCCTAAAGCTATAACCACAATCTAACATGTTTTCCTATCATCTGTTCGCACTGCGTCGATAATGAACTTGGCGCACAAAAACAGTAGCGCAGTGTCGGTTGGAGCGTAATTTGCGTAAATGGACGATTTTCTTGCGCCCGCTCAACTTGACCTATTCGCTGGTGCGCGTGGGCATGCGACCGGTACGGTGGGCCACGTGCGACTACCATCTGGGAGTTATACACAACATTTTGCCCCGTATTCCATACACGTGGAGGCTCTTAATCGCATGCATCATTCATGAAACTATTGCCAGTCTGAGTGAGTACTATACGTTTTAACATAGGCGAGTGTACTTCGTATGTGATGATGGAGTGCGGAGCCGGAGGTATCGTCGACGTTCACATCAAGAGTGCTCGCCGCGAGTATATCGCGACTATATTGAAACAATGCCGTCTGTGTACTTGAATACTTGAAGCAAAACTAAAAAGAACTATGAAGAACAATAACAGAGTATACGTTTCGACATATTAATACTACACTTATTTTTTAAGATACTTCTCAAAGTATACGTACTAATCAGTTTATGTATAATTATTATTCAACACGTTACATTAAACTTACATTTCAAGATAATTGACATCGTGGGATCGTTCCTTATTAATTTAACGAACTGGTTCAGATTACTAGACTTGAATATTTTGATAATGATCTAAGATTTGAATAACTTAACATTAATGAATATCAATAATCGAGCGACGCTTAATCCCCAGCGGCTTAAATCATGTCCTTATCTGTCTACACATAATTGGTTGTTGCTAAATATCCATATTAAAAGTGTCAATTAACAGCAAAGGATACAAAGTTTTAACAATGTTACATTTCGAAGTTTTACATACACGATACAATAAATCTTGTAAGTAAACTTCCGAATGGCTCACAGTTTTAAAATCAATAAAAGACAAGCCGCAGCGAATCGGAGCCGTCGTAATATGTCTTCCCATTGAACCCCGATTTCCGTGCCAACGTTGATAGAATTCGTTCGTGAAATATCAAACTCTGCGCTATTCCACTTAAAGTTTATTTTAACTTCGTTAGCGTATGTCACGCAAAATATTGCTTAAATTCAGCGGAATCGATTTTTATGTGGTTTCCGTGTTATTGTGCAGTTGTGGGAGCGGTGCCGGCCCGTCCCGGGGCACTTTTATTTCCCATGATTTTACTACACTTCGGAACAAATGGCATGCGTTGCGGTGATTGACAGAGTTTCCTCTTTTTAATGTGAATTATTCCACATTCATTTCAATATTGACCGCTTTATAATGAAATATAATACTTATTCAGTCGATGCTTTTGTATGGTAAATTTACCATAAAATGAACATAGTGGACATGGGGTATCACCAATCAGAGAATTATTTATTAATCTTTGTATATTCTTTGCATAGAACTGGTCAATGACCATTTAATATGCTACAAGTTAGTGCTCTTTAGAAGAGGTATAATCTTTAATCTGTCTCTAGTATTGAAATTGCTGGAAGATCGAACAATGATACCATAAACGAAAAAAACCAAATCCAACCAAATCGTGACTGATAATGCTGGATTCAAATGTCCATTTGCGGCGGCAACGATCAAGGTGGTCACGGAGTGTGTGGCGGAATGGATCCTCACGACTCGCGGTTACATGGGAGTAATTTTAATTGTAATCAAAATTCATATTCAAGACTAGCATACGACCCCGCCTCGCTCGAAATAAATGTAATTTTTACGTTTATTCTATAGCAGGGAACTCCTTACACTCGAGTAGAAAATATTTAGTGATTGAGATACATTGCCATTATTGGTGAATTTATTAATATCCAAGACAAAGTAAGTAAGTGTTTGAAATCAGTTGGTTTTAACGTGTTTAGTGCCTTCATTATGACATTGAATATGAAGAATTATGAAAAATTACCTTTCTAAAAGATTGGCACCCAAGTAGAAGTATTTTTCAGAAATTAACTATATATATATTTAGAAGGTGACAGTGTGTATAATGCATCTATCTATGGCTCGTCTACCTTTAAATATTCGGGAACATTAACATAAATTCTATACAAAACTCGCGCTTTATTCGGCTGTAGTTTGCTAAAGTGAGATTAATTCAAAACGTACCGCTTCGAACACATCTTCACGTAACGTTCCTCACGAGCATCGCCAATATGGGCATCCTCTGATGTGGCCGCAGCTCCTTTTTGCTCATCCTTTACCGCGAGTCTCCGCGGAGTTCAAGGCTCGGCGCCATATACGAACCCGGACGTTATGGAATAGTAAGTAGCTGATTGTGTTCTGATAGCCGTGATCTCAAGAGGATAGGCTCCGAATAGAGCTGGATAATTTACTAGTACTCACGAGTTCGAAAAGTTGTTCGCTTTGAACAGTCGAAGAGAAGTTAATGTACTCGACATTGCCATCCCAAATTAATTTATTTCATTTTACTTATTGCCAAAGAATAATTTTTTATATTATATGATGTATCTTTTATATGCTGTCTTATCATTTTAGCATAATTTGAGTTCAATTAGAATTTCCGTCAGCATCTGTGTATTGGAAAATACTAGTCACGTTCTCTGCTTTATGTCACGTTCATATTTAATGTGATTAAGCGGATTTTAGAATTTAATTGGCATTGGGACAGCGTGGAAGAGTATACTTCATGGTTCTGCCGTTGTGGGTCGACATTGGTGCTTAGCAAACAGTAAACAAATTGTTTCTTAGGCAAGTTTATATAAACGATTTAATGAATTTTAAATCGTATGCCTAAGCACCTTTATATCTAAATATAAAGGTATTTCTAAAACTTGCTAATAAATACAAAACCTGCTCCAAATACGCCTCCCCGAGTCTCTTTAACAATACGCTGCACAAAGCAGAGCTATATTCGTCGATCGATTTAAACGAGTACCTGTCATAATTAACGCTCAGTCTCAGACCGCTTTGTGCTTTAATTGCGAACCATCACAGACAACCTTCGGCACTCTTTATTCGTTTCTGGAGAAAAAATAAACAATACAGCCCTTGTTGGACATGCAAATGAGCCTCCGAAAATTGGTTTCTAAGATATGCCTGCTCATTGTATTGTTCGTTTCATATTAACTCCGAAGGCCAAATAAGTATTTCTTTTAGGAACGAGGTCTATTAAAAAAGTCATTAGAAATGATGTCACTGTCAAATGAGCCATCATGCTTCGACGATAAAACGTTTAAGCTAGCGGAACAAGTGTTGATTGGATAAAATGCAACCTCATGATTTTTTACTAATTGCAGCGAAGGTTACATGTGTAAGGAAATAGTATTTTAACATTTAGTTTCTTTTTACAGACTCTTGAGCCATCATGGCATACTACCGGTGTGGTCCAACGGCGATCGGGAGCAGGGCGTCCTGGTCGGTGACGAGCACTATGGAGCCCAAGAGTTTCGAGAGGCCGCTGAGCGGAAACTTTGACAGAATCTTTAATGCCTTCGAAAGGACCAATGCTTTTGAGTACGTAAGGAGTACATTCGAGGCTAAAGACGAGGAAGAAAGACACGTAGGACATGGTGATATCGTGGTTAATAGAAAAATGAGTAGCAGCTTCGAGCGAGCTGATTGCGCGCTGGCTGCGCAGACGCCCTGTTCTGATGATGAAGATTTCTATAGGGAGAAGATCCTGTACTCGCAGGCGAGACAGCTCTTCCCCCTCCAGGAAGATCTGGCCGATTGGATTAATAAAACTATTGGTAAGTGATTATTAACCGAGCATTCTAATGAAAATATGAATATAAAAATCGTTCTTTTATCGTTGACTCAATCTATACAATGAAATGGTTAATCGTTCATAGGTTTTTGTATTTTGTGACGTAAATCTTAGAGCCAAGTTGGCAAGCACGTACCTGTATGTAAATAAGCAAATTTTACACGCATGAAAAACAATGGTAGATTAGGTGCAGTTAACTTTCCGTCATCCACGTGTATTGAAATAAAGTAAGAGAAATTTCAAAGAGCATTGAATATACTTTAAAAGTGTATTCGAAAGCATTTTCTCAATTCGTTCCACGGCTAGTATCACCCACTCCGCTGTCACGGACACAGAAAATTGGTCGGTGAGTTTCTCTGACCCATTCCTCTCGACGTAATGGTAGCATTTACTAAATATATATATTTGTTACAAAAATGGTGATCATGAAAAAGTAGAGGTATTTATCCATGCAAGCTATGGGGCTTGTAGTCTATTTCTTATATGATACCTATTTTTTACTTTTCATTAATGGTAGTTTGGCCTTTTTATTCTGATATAATACTACATTGAGATACACTGATAGACATACTGTTTAGACATTTCATAAATAAATAAATAAATAAATAAATAAATAAATACTTTTTTATAAAACTGACTTGAATATGTCAAAATTGTGTGGACATTTGGCCTCTATCGTTACAAACATTTGCACTTTATCGCTCATTCATCGTCGCTCGACCATTTGAGATCAAAACAATAACAACGGAACACGTGGAATAACGATTGTATCATCGTTCCATATACGATGTGTGCCGGTTTTTGTGTCTTGTCGCCGACGCGTGGGCGGGACCCGGGGACTTGTACCGTCTTCGAGTAACGTGACGTATGAAGAATTAAGTTAGGACATATTTACCGCATAGCAAGGATACAAATCCTGGAGCTGTGTAATTTCTTCCTACAAGTAGTTTCCTCAATGCTGTAAATATTTCTATAGACATTTAAGAAACTATCGTTTATCGAAACTCTTTTGGTTGTGCCTGTAGTTATTATGTTTGCCGTGACAAGCCGATAATAAGTTTTTGTCGTTCTCCCGATGAATAATGAGCAACAGTTATGCTGTATGACATACTCTTGTCCGATGTAATTAAACGCTTCGGTGGCTTCGGGCCATTTATGTTTTGTTGCTTTACGTTTTAATGAATCGATTATGACTGTTATTAGACTGTTACGATTATTGCATATGATATTACCAAATTACAGCTACGGGTGATAAGCACGAGCAAAGAACAGGTGATATATTACCGATATTCTTAGAATTGCTACGTGTGGAGGTGTTTAGATGTACTTTACGGAGAACCGAAAATTAAACAGTACGTAAAGTCTGTCCACATTAAACCAAGGGTTAAAGATTGCATTGGAAACGTTTGGAAAGAACACTATTAATGCGATATCACTCGTATAAGTGTCTCTCAAATAGCACACCCTTCAAACCAGAGCACACCAGCGCTGAACGTTGCTGTCATTAGCCAGAAGTAGAGGTTGCGGTGGTGCCTTCGAAATCAACCGATAATTCTACCCTCCTTATTAGTTACAGATTGGATTAATAACATGGACAACAATGGCCACAAACCATCAGATGGACTGCATGTTTTATCTCCATGATAAGTGATAGCTATTTGAATGTGATAAAAATCGGCCAAGGGCGAGCCTCTCACGAAAGATTCCAGACTACCGTCATTGGGATCGTGCAAAAAACATTAAACGCATGCTTGTAGCGGCAAGCATTTTTTTAAATACAAATAATATTTACTTCTTATAGTATATTGCGATTTGACACGTTATTCGGGTTCCGCACGTCGCTAAATAGATGATGTGGATTCTTATAGGTCACTTTTATTATGTATTAAAACTTTTTATTTTTTATTGTTATAGCAACATTTATTGTTACAGTAGAACACAATCTGCTAAAATTTCAATGTTCTACCTACTTCGGTTCATAAGACTCAGCTCTGTGATGGACGGACGGACAGACGGACGGTGCAAAGCCCTAAAAAACAAACAGTGATAAAAACAAGCACGACCAATATCGTCAACATTGTATAAGATTATTCGCATCTTTCGATAAAAAACCGACCCGCGATTTGCCTGTCCCTGACGTAAATAGATATAGACTAGATAAATCTAGATTCATAGCCTTATTCTGATGCCGGTGGCATTCAATAAGTGTCCTATTTGTAGGCAAATTACATCTTGTTTGTATTCGCGCGTTATCAATTGATTGCAATAACGTCCAATGAATTTAGAATAGATGTCTGTGTAGCTTGTTAAGTATTTTAGGGTACCGTACCTAAACGGTGCTAGCGGGACCTTATTACTACACTTCTCTTGTCATAGTCAATTGAAATTTTAACAAATTGCGAACTACTATAGCCACTATAACAACAAATAATAAAAAAAGTAATTAAAAATAATAAATATAACCCATAAGATACCTCGCCATCTGTTTAGCCGACATTTTTTGCTGATATTAATAATCATAGTACGGAACCCTGTGTGAGAACTTATCTCTCACTTGGCCTTATTTTTAACGAGGGTGTTGTTTTATATGACAAAGCAACTGATTTTAAATACATACGTAATAGGGTTTTATTTAGTGAATCGTTTCACAGTGAGTGTTCATATGGGAGGGAATTGCTGCCACAATAGTAATAGTGATTCATAATTATTATACGCGAGTTGGGTATATGTCGCACTGCGATCGGATACAACACGGCACCGCATCGTATCCCAGCTTGGTGGTGTTAGTTTATTGATGGTTGTACCGTCATCTTTCATTCCTCTCTCCAGATAGTAGATGAATGCTGCCACTGACCTCTGTAATCTATCCCAGATAGAACTGTAATTTGATCTAAGGTCGACTACAGATGCGTTGCTATGACTAAGTTGGAATGCCTTAAGTGCAACCCTCAAACCACACTCTTCATAGTTATATTGCTGTTATTCGGCAAATAGGTGTAGCGGTGGGCGGTACCAATTGTCAACCTGGCCTGTTCGTGGTGCGGACTGTCGAGGCAATGTCAACCCATTGATGGCGGTATCATCATAAATGGATCATCCATATAAATGAACCATCATCAACCATCATAAATGGACCGACGATTTAACAAAAAGGTGTGATGCGTCGTAATCCGTGCTGTATCCATTCGCAGTACAATGCTCCATCTACGCCGAACTTGCGTTTGATTGTACTGAACCCTCTGTGATTCAACGTTTTTTTTCTTACAAAAACCTACGTTAAACAATTTAATCCACAAAACTGTAAATAATAAAATGTATACTACTAAATTACATTAGTACTGATAAAAGGAGACTTAAAATATAACAACTTGTCACGATAAAGGCCTCATATTATTATCGCCCGTAGGTATTATATGAAAATTCATTTCGACCAGTACATTACGGGTTCATGCAAACAGAAACGAACATTGTAATTACAATAATTTATATTGTTTCACAGACCATTGACCTCTTAACGAGATTTCTAGCGAAATGATGCCAAGTAACGTATGAATATTAATCGTATGTGAATACGTATACATTATATGCATATGTTCGCGTTAATACATTTGTGATTTTTCTTATCTAAAATACAGCAACAGTAGACAAATCTTGCATTATTTTGGTCCTATAAGGATGAGATAGGTGTGATGCTGCTACCGCCGCAGTTAATCACGAAAATAAACCACGAAATTAAACCCTTTCGATTGTTATGTTAGAAACTATGAAGAGGCATAAATTAATTATTAACTTCGGGACCTTGTTGCTGGGGACAGGTTTCTTATTACAACTAAGAGATCCTGTCCCTGCTCCATTACGTTAAGAAAAGGGTGTAGGGTGTTTTTAAAGTGTCCATAGGGCCTCCAAATGATAGCAATCGGGTCTGATGACTTATAGCATTAGCGGTCACCTATCCAACAGCAGGCCGCGCCCGACATAGCTTAACTTAGTAGAACAGTTATAATCTACACAAGCCGCGAGGCTTTGTGCCCGTCGGGACTTAACTAGTTATTAATCATTGAGTTAAGTATCATGGATAACGCTCCAGGCTGCAATAGAGGGAAGTAAAATATAAATTTTGTTTACTTCATAGAAATTTTAGACATTGTTTATATTCACGTTTTGCAATATTATCTTTAGGGGTAGCTTGAAGCGTTATTATTCCGAGGAAATGATGGGGTGAATTTAACTGAAATTTGCATGCAAAATTATTCGCCTTTTCAGCTCATACATGTCAGAAACAGTGCTGTGCTTCTCTAAGATAATAATGGGAATGTCTTGAGAAATGAATAACAGAATGAAAAGGAAATATGTATGTATATGAATGAGAACATGAGGCAAATGAGGAAATGTTCATCTAATTCCAGTAAGTTCTTTGTCAAATTATTCCTAACCTAACCGTCCACTTCTCCGTATGTAACCTATTTACCACTGGCTATCTGAAAAGTTAGAATGCATCGTGTAGTGTCTGCGCCTAGTGCCTACACATCACCGCTCTTAAAATTTCTGTTATAAAGCAGAAACAGGTGAGGTGGTGAACAACGAAGAGATCTATCACCCTTATATAACTGGAATAAACTTATTCTTTTCTTTTTTAATAGTTCCGATGAGTATCTTTTCCTGTTTTATTCTTCTTTGACGTAATTTTTACCCTCGATGCAAAAAGGGGTATTATTAGTATATCAAGAGTATATGCGTGTCTTGGTCTATTTGTGTATCATTTGTATGTATGTATGTATTTGTATTTCGATTTAGTTTGTTTTTTGTAACATGGCTTAATTAGGAGTGTTCGTAGATATGTTTCGAGAAAATATGTTTAGACGTTTGAAGATTATCAGCTCTTTTTCATCATCTTTTGGTTAAAATATACTTTTGGTTTTATCTTGTTTTAGAGTATGTTTCCAGTATGTTTTTAATAAGCTGAAGGGTTCTACTCTGGTAGGTCCACGAATATTTGCTGTGTCTTACCTATCAGTCGGTATTGAAATTTTATAATGTAGATAATCTTAAACTAATTGACAATTTCCCGAAAACTTCCTGGTACTTATTTTCATAAAAATGCGATTGATCCGTGGAAAATCTCCATTATCACCAATAGCTATCATTCTAGCGATATGATTAAGTTTTGCGGAAGAATTATCGTAGTTTCGTCTTCCTTGTAGATTAGTGGCAATGCTGGCCACTAACAGTCCTAAGTCCATATCAGCTTATCGTCGGGCGACGTGAAGTCTGAAAACAAACAATAGATTTATTATAGCGCATCCACTTCACAGCATACGACACGACGATCTGTTTACGATTCGACGTTAAACATTTATCGTTAAGTTGAAGTTTAAAAATAGATAACGATAATAATTATCTGTGTTATTTTTAACTTATCATTTATTGCAAAGTGCAGCAGTTAGGTCTTGGCTTTCTTTTTAAGTTTCCGTATCCAATAGGTGCCGAAGGAATTATTATTCAATATAATAGCACTCCGCTATTCGTCGGACGGTTACGTCCTGCCGTTTGTCGCAGGGCTGAACCGTAATAGGTAGGCACCTCAAAACTTCTCACAGTATATACTATTTATATATATGAGCTATTGCAAAAAAATTTTGTTTGGCTTAGTTGGTGGTGCGGTACCCTTCGTATGTGAGTGCGACTTACTATTAGCCGATTTGAATTAACAAACACCTACACACGGTTTTGGTAGTAAAGTATATAAAATACAAGGCAAAAGAAGAAAGTTTTTTTGTCATGCAAATCTATATATATCTAGCAGCATATTTTTAAGTCCCGACACAATCAGGGGTGATAACTTCAACTTATTTATCTATATACACATGGACTATCAAACGGATGGACCGATTTTGATTTAGTTTGTTTTGTTTAGAAAAAGGTTTGACTGAGTTTCTTTTCTCTTTTCTAGAAAATCTGTTTAGTCGTTTTCATCGTGGTTGGGTTTTATAATTTTAATGTAATTTGTTAAAAGTTATAAATATATCGTAGTTCCGTCTGCATATATAAATGGTTTCTGTGCTATGACTCACTAGTTAGCATACAATGAAGGGTCGCGGGTTCAGGCTTCGGTGACACCAACCTCGTTGCGTTTTTCATTAATGAAGGTTGACCAAACTACCTACTTACTCTTTGGTATGTTATTTTTGTATTTTAGTTAAAATAGTAGGTAAATTAGTCCTCACAGGTTATGGCCGGAATACAAGGCACTGTATCTCCTATCATAAGAGCGTCGTTAGTCTGTCGTAAGAATCGACTAAGAGAAGGCTTCCAGGGCTAGTTGTGGTAATAGTGGGAGCTTGAGTCAGCGGGAAGGACGGCATTATATGTGACTTCATACCGTCATAAAAATTAGAAAATTGATAAGCCTTTCCCTTTGGAACTTTTTCCCTTCAAAGAAGGATCCAAAAGGGCCGCCACGTTTATAGGGCCCCGGTGCGTTTCGTCGGAGTTCCCGGAGTCCTCTGGTAATCACCGAGGAGGTCCTAGTGCAGCATGAATCCTACTTGGACCAGTATTTTTCTCAAAATAGCGTGGTATCATCTGAAAGTATTCTGCACGACAAAAAGTAGATTAAACTCCATGATTGGCTTTTGCTACTAGCCATTAAAGACTAAACTATCTGTCGATTTAGCAGTTATGGAGATTTCCCTTTATAAACATAATAATATTATGAAACTACAGAGAGCTTCATTGTTTCATTTTTATTAGAGACCGACTGAAGAATTCGGTTTTGGTTTCGGCCAGTATCGGTTTCAGCCGGATATCGGTCGGTGCTGAAACTCAGCGTTTTCCATTCAAATTTCAGGTCACTGTGTTCAGGTTCAATGTAGTTCGCCAATTGACAAGATCGCGTTAAGTTGAGGTTATAATTATGCTTTCTCACTGGGGAACCGTTGGATTCAGAGGGCACAGTACCGGTCGAAGTGGCACCAATTAAGGGAGGCCTATGTCCAGCAGTCGGCCTCGAATGGCTGATGGATGAATGGATAATAATAGAAGTTTAAAAATTTCTGAATAAGTTTCAGTTCAAAATCCTGTTTTGATTGAAAATATTTTTTATCAATATTGTAAGTTCACGCGTTCCAACATTTAGTTCTACGACCTCGGATATTATAAATATTTCATAATTCAGATAAAAATAAAGATTACATGTTTATACACTTAATTATAACCAAATTCATAATATCTTACGTAGCTCCGTCTGATATACACATCCACATTGATAAATCTAACATGGTTCCGTAAGAATCCGGAGCTTTCCTATTAAACTTTTAATACATCATTTTCTTTAGCTTTGCTATTGCTTGTAAAAATAAATGATTTGCTAAAATTTAATTTCTTACTACAACAAAGTTGTTTATTATTACTCTTTGTATTTAAATTTAAGCAGTTTTAACCTAGTGATTCTAGATTCTACCTCTCAGGTTGGGGGGACCGAGGTACACATTATACGCATCTATGACTTTTGATTTCTTTTTACGTATTAGAAGTTATTGAATTATATATTAGTGGTGAAGGAAAAACATCTTGAGTAAACTTTCATGTCGACAATAGGTGTGTGAAAACTACCAATCAACACTTGGCTACAGAGGTGGGCTATGGCCTAAGCTCTTATTACACTCAAAATAGATCTGTGCCCAGCGGTGGGGCACAAATAGGTAAATTATGATGATATTTATGTTCAAAAGATGCAACCAAGAAATGGAACAACAATATATTTCATGGAACGCTGTGTATGCAGCATACTCCACGGTTTAATTTAGCGTAGCTGAAACTTTTACCTTGTTAAATCGTATTTCAGCATTCTTATTTCTGTTACACGTATATTCGGTGTCTATATCTATAAGGAACCCTGTAAAGTATGTCTAGACACGCTTGCTACAACTTTTATCACTTACATTAACCTCATTCATTCTAATTCAAACGCTGATATAAAAATAAAGCGGTTTTATAGTCCTCCTCTTTATCGCGTACTATCGGACGCGTTGACCGATTTTATATACACTGCCCACAAATAGTCCTTAATATAATAGATTAAGAGCGAATAGTGAACAAATAATTGTTCTGGCCTTATCTGTGTGAATTGTAAGGTGGCTATGATTTAAGATGTTGACCAACTTATATAAATCATTTAAGATTCCTTGCCCTTTTATTTTATAACGATTTTAATATCTTTTTGTCCGAATAGAGGAAATCGCGTCAGTTTTCCTTTGGCTCCATCTACCAAGAGTTGCATTTAAATACAAACAACGCCATCTGTTGACAGTGGGCTGACATCGTAGTATTACAATTTAATATTCCGTATGGTTTTAATTAGGGTCTGATCCCAGAATCTTTGAGAAATCAAGCGAATTCACAGTTTGTCTGTAATTGATGACCCGCGTGGCGGTGCGGTTACCACACCGGTCTGACACGCAGAGGGTTCCGGGTTCGATCCCCGGCCAGTCAGAAATATAAGTGATAAATTTAGATTTCTGTTCTGGGTCTGGGTGTTTGTGTATCGTCATTGTGTGTGTACATGACACCCACGACACAGGGAATCCTAGTGTGGGGCTATGAGTGTAGAAAGCGTCTTGTTTTAATTTTTATAGCTTATTCAAGTATTAGGGGTCTGGGTGTCATGTCATGCTCAGAAATCCTTATTGATTACTATTAACAGATTATACTAAATTTTATACTAAATTAAACAAATAAAAAGTGGTAATCAAAAATTAACAAATATACTTATTTCACTTAAGTTCGAAATTGGTGTTTGTGGTACATAGATTTGAAGTCGCTTGTAAAATACTAATTTCTTAAAATTCTGTTACATAGGTGTGAAATAAAAGTACCAACTTCAAAACTAATTACCAATATTCTAATTAAATTATTTTTCTTTTGTAATAATATTTTGAGTGATAATCGGTTATTTTTTTATAAAAACATATTTGTATTTGTATATTGCATTGTATGCGAAATTTGTATCCGAAATCGTTGCAATAGTTGAAGTAATTAAATTCAAAGAAAAGCGAATTGTTGTTTGTTTTAAATCAAAACTAAGCTTACTTTTTCTGCATCGATTGTTCTGCGTACCAGAGCGTGTCAAAGATAATATAAATTAATTCGAGAAATTGTAATAGTGCTTATTTTAAAATGCCAATTATCGTTCGACCTTTGGTTAAAAAGTCATTACATCTAATCTGCTGTCATGTCCACAATCTAATCAATCAATGCAATGTCTCATTAAATCATAAAGGCAAGCAACAGTGCATTGACCTTAGGTTATTTATGTAAATCTTATAATTTCAAAGACCATTGTTTTATTGCAATCGGATTGAATAAACAAATGTTGCTAAGTGAACCTAATTATTTGAAGAAACAATAGCAACAGAATTTATAATGAGCCACAATTATCCCATAAATTGACTGAAATAGTTTAATCATGGCCGATTAATTGGTGTAACTACCTTCAGGATAAGAGCGACGCTAACTTTGTTTTTTTTTTCATGAAAATCATAATCTTATTTTTATTGATGCATTTTTTTTTTCGTATTGTGTAGTTGCTGTTGGCCATAGTGTCCTTGACAGATTTACCGGGTGTTTTGAGGCGAGCTCCTAAAGGAGTTCAAGCCTGGGGGAACAGAAGACTATGATGGGGAAGGGGGTTTATTGATGCAGGAGTTTTAGTAATCATAAGAATAAATAATGGTGATGGTCAAGCGTGAATCACGTTAGTACTCCGACTTAGGTCTTTCGCGACTAAGCTCTCTCTTGGGTTTGCCGGCAAACTGTAAGTAAGATTGATTGATAAGCTTTGTTTAGTAGTAGTGAGTAGGTGTGGTAGCTTAGCCTAGTGGTATGAATTCCAGTCTCATACTCTAGATCAGGGGTTAGATACCTAGGCACGGGGACCACATTGTTAAGGCTCCACTGTCCTCCTGTCCGTCCGTCACAGTCGTCTTAACGTTACGTAATAGATAAACACTTGTAATTTTCACAGTGTACTCTACCCGCTATATCATCAAAGTAAAGACTAAAATAAAAGCTTTATATGGTAACTATTTCTTGCACGAACCTGCTCCATCTTTGTTGCAAATACGGTGATGTGCAATTACCTACATGATGCTGAATACTAACATTGTATTATAAAATCCTAATGTATTTGCATATGTTACACTTGTCGCTACAAACGAGTTTTTTTTGACGTATTTCACCCGATCTTTATAAAGGTGATACTTTCAGTCAGAGTCAGAGCACACTGACTCGCTCTAGTCCAATAACATTATTCCAATCTATGTGATTATTAGGAACGCTATGTTATTGGAAAATATCTCAACTAAATCCATGGGACACGTGTACGCCGTCTCGTATGAATATGTTCTTTATCTCGGGACAGTCTAGCAAGCGCCAGTCAACGAGGTCACCGCGTGGCACGGCTGTCATTAGTCACGTCTACCACCAGATAACGAGTTTATGAATTTATTTCGATTGCACTGTTAATAGATATTTTTGGTTTTTATATGTATTATATATACTTGCGCTAGTTTTGACTAGTAGTAGTTTTGCTAGTATCTATTAGCAACGTACTAGGTATATTGCAGATATGACATTTCGGATCTGGATACACATATACGGATATAAGAATAATAATTAACCGGTTACAGTTACGGCTACGAAATTCGGATTATCCGATTATTAACGATAATTTCAGTCAGGGATATTGGCTTATATGGAAATTATAAAAGGGAAATGAAAATGAAAAACTATCTGAAATCGTTCGAAACATTTTTTGTGGATGACGGTCTGGCCGTCTGTAGGGGCTCGATCTGTCTGTCTGTCTACGCGTCTGTCACAGGACATAGATAGTAGGATAGACAATTGCAATTTTCACAGAGTGTGTACTATAACAGTAAATAATAAAAGAATACAAAGAAAATTAAAGACTTTAAAAAATAGCAAATGTTACCTTAAGAAATACACGCCATCTACTGAGCCAATGTGGCGACGTGCGAGTGGGTACTCGCACATTAATATTGATATCGGAATATTTTGTTATATTTTTTTTATTGGTTAAAGTTCGCAAACGAGCATCGTACGATGGTAAGTGGTCTATTCCGCTCATGGACATCAGTAATCATCCCTAAATACAATTGAATCATATCTAAGTTTGATCACAGATGCATTGTTACCCCTGAGGACTAAGATGTTCGCCTCGTATTTAAGTATAGCCGTCAATCACGCCTCTCCAAACCGAAACACAAAGATTCTTCTTCACGGAGGATTATGAGGGTGGCGGTGGTACCTCCCCGGTCGAAATAAACGAGTTCTACCACCTGGCAAAAGCTGGTGTAAAATAAAGCTGTCACGTAAAAATTCTCGTTACAGTAATCAAGTAAGCCAGCCGAAAGCTCCACAGTGTCCGCCGCCACCGCCACCACCGCCACCGCCACCGCCACCGCCACCACCACCAGTATCCAAGCCGGTGACACGCTCGCACACGTTGCCTCGGTGCGGCTCTGCTCCACCACGCATTGCCGGCCCGAGACTCACCATCACGCCACAAGACATTGCTAATGTCAAGCTGAGAAAGACGAAGGTATAATTATTGACATTTAACTTCATTGCACCTTTAAATATTCGACGTGACGTGGACGGACCGACGATGCATTCAAGTGATGATAAACATATCTCACATAACACTTTCATTAATTTGTTATTGGTGCTTCGGACAGTCAAAGTTGAAAACAGAAAGGTGAAAACCGTTACCCTACATTTGAATTTAGCGTTGGGTTTGATTAAAGCATAATCAATTGTTAAAGATCATTTTGATTGTGATCTATGTGGACTTTATAAATAGGTAATTCGTGCAAGGTTGACGTTCATTTTCAGCAGTGTAAGAATATGCCACGGACTCCCGGCAAAAAGGGCCCCCCAATTCGAGACGATCGCGAGTATGGCATTAACCTGTTTTTTTTTTTAATTTGTACAAAACATTATCACATCCTTTTCTACGAACTTTACGTTGTGATTTATCGAGAACATCTACAACTTCACCGCACCTCACAGTAGGTGTTCTTGGGTCAGCCGCAAACCCAAGTTTGGACGTTTGAATAAGAGGTGGACGACCTTCCCGCCCTCTGACGATAACTGACGGCCAAGGAACCCGGAAACGACCAAAACCTTCTGTCCCCCCTGCTAGAGTCCCATCAGGAGCTCGCCTCAAAAACCCGGTAAAGCTGTCAAGGCCACTATGGCCAACACGAAAGAAAAGAAATGTACAACTTTGAGTAATCGATGATTTTGTAACGGGCTTTACCAGTATAGTTGCATCACAGATTATTTTCCAAATTGCGATACTGCACTGTATTGCTATATTACTTTAGTCTAAGTATATTACACTTGTTGATAGACAGATGGTGAATTTATATTAAATTTAAGACTGTTATGTAAAATTTATATTTCAGGACAACCCCGTGAGATCGAAGCCGCCACCCAAAGACAATGCGCAGCCGCTAGTGACGCAACACATGTTGGAGGCCACGCGCGCTAAGCTCGGCAAAGCGAGACCGGTTGCTGCTTCCACACCTAAACAACAACTTACTGATCTAGAGAAGTAAGATCTATGTAATTTTATAATATAATAATAAATACAATTCAATATTGGAACGTAATAAAAACAAAGTGTTGATCAAATTAGCGTATACTCTTCTTTTAAATATTAAAGAGCATATTAGTGCAATTTATTTTCATGCTGCTTTTTACACGCGCGCCCTAGATGAAGACCGCCGACGCTTGTTACTCGCGCGTCCTAGATCAAAACCGCCGATGCTGCAGCGCGTGTTAACTCAACGTGCGCCCCCAATCTAGATATCGCTAACTCGACAGTCTCAGTCGCTAACTCAATAGTTTTCATTTTAATCTTAATTAAAATTATTTGTCATTCTATAATCGGTACTCACATCGACCGCTATAGTTTCATTAGTTTTAAGATTAGT